>JAODAL010017722.1:0-76840 GCA_025379985.1 Phyllomedusa bahiana
TTTAACTAGCGCCAAAATCCGTAAAACTACACAAGATTACATATAATAAATAATGTGTTTTCCACCCCCTTTTTTTGGGGGGGTTTACATCCAATGGCTTAATTTATGCATACATTAAAAACCAGACTTGAAGACAAGCAAAAAACTGCGTAAAAAAACGCCCAAAACACCAAATTTTGCTAAAAAAATGGCTGTGTTTTTCAGCTGTTTTTAAAAGGGCGCGACAAAAAACCATTTTAGTTTTGTAGGTTTTGGGGTTCGGGCGTTTCTTGTCCCTGCAGTGTCCCAAACGTGGGAAACCCGGAAGTGAAAGAAGCACAGCAAAGAGAGACTTTTCACCAAAACATTTTGTTTGTGCTTGAATAGGGCGGGGATTGTATCTATTTAATGGGTTTACAAAACTTTTGGGGGCACCCAGATTGATTGTTGTCTTTTGCCTGTGCCACTATGCCACTGTGGGTTGGAACCAGTGTCAGAGGGTTGGTGGATCCTCTGGTAGGCCCCGGGTCCGACAAAGCGGGGGCCCGCCGAGGCCCCGTAGCACTGAGGGCCTGCCTCAACCCTGTAATACTAAGCCAGGCAGCAGCACTATGTAGTTACCTACTCTGCTGTGCAGCCGAGGAGCTCCGGGGGAGCGCCCCCGGCGCGGGGCGCGGGGAAATTCACGCCACCGGGGTTCGGGGTGAAGAAAAATGCTGGGTTGGGAAAAAGGGGAAAGGGTAAGTTTTTAGTGTTATTATTTTTTTGGGTTCCCCTGCTTGAGGGGCCTATCTATTACCTCCCTTAAGGGAGTTTAGCTACTTATCCCTGCCGGGGGGAGCTATACTATATGTCTTTTCCCAATGGGACAAAATATTATTTTACCTCCCTGGGGGGACATTCATATACCTGCCGACTGACGGGGGACATATCTATATCCCTGCCTAACGGGGGGGGACTTATATAAACTGTCTAACGGGGAACTATACATGCCCCAAACAGGGGAGACCTATATAACTTCCTGTTGGGGGACCCATACACCTATCTAACTGAGGGGGCTTTTTTACCCATAAGTAAGGAGTTGTGGAAAAATGAGGATTCTAAGTATTTTTTGTCCCCAAAACTGCAGGATAGTTTGGTCGGGGGAAGTCAATTTAAGGTGTGGACCGGATAAAAAAAAAAAAAGGAACATGAAAGACTCATTGGGAAACTCACCGTGAGTCACTATATCTGACTGTAATCCTTTTAGTGGTGCAAAGTGTAATGGTTTATATTCAGTAATGGTGTGACGGTAGTATTCAGTCATTATGTGGCGGTGATATGTAGTCATGGTGTGTTGGCATTATTCAGTCATTTTGTGATGGTGATATGTGGTGGTATTATACAATCACTATGTGGTGGTGATATGTGGTCATAGTGTGGTGGTATTATTCAGTCACTATGTTGTGGTGATATCAGGTCATGGTGTGGAGGTATTATAAAATAAACTTATTGTGTCATGATTGCAGTATTTTGGTCTAAGTGGAACTATTGGTAATTTTAGACTTGGGATTCTGGTTTTATGTAGCGATGTTATTTGGTAAATGTACAATCATTATTAAGTGGCTTTATACTCATTACTTTGGGGGGCATATGTCTTTAGATCTTTTATGTTCACCACCGGTGTCTTGCTGCAGTTATGTGAGGGAGACTTAGAAGCCCCAGCGCTCCATCTTGATTACAGGTTAGTTTGATGATGTCATCACATCAATCTGTATAAATTGAAGTGAGACCGGACGGGACACCATACAGGTGGTGGAGACAATGAGGCAAAGTGGGCCCCTAAAATAAACTCCTCTGGTGGGCCCTAGGCACCCCAGTCCGACACTGGTTGGAGGCAATTATGTTCCACAGCTTGCCCCAACTAGGTGTTTCTCTCAGGGTTGCACCAATCACTCCATAGCAATATACTCTGAAATCAGTGGATTCCGTGGCCATTATGCCACTACCTTTTTTGATTTGCTAACTACGTGCAATGGCAAGTGCGTAACATAGATGTCACCCAGCTCTATATAGCAAGAGTATAGTCCTAAGGCCACAGCCTAGCCAACACAGTCCATAGTCCTTGTAAGTGAAGACTTCATCATAATTGTACTTGCGACAGCAGCAAACAATAGTCTAATTGTTGAAATACCCAACGCAGATCAACATCTGACAGGACTTCACAAGTCCAACTTTAACTTGGCTTGATAAACATTGCAAGGCAGTTTACACAGGAAAAAGGACACTGTATGAAACTTATTTTGTCCTCAGAAAAGTCCATCTCACTATATATTTCAGCTGCCACTAGCTTTACAGGACTGAAATTAACACGTCATGTCTCCAGAAAACTTTCTATTCTCTGCCGCATACTCTATGGATCTCATACCAACTTCGACTCCTCTCAGGATTTAAGCCTCTCACATCTCACTTATATGTATGAAGCTAGGTGCATCGAAGTTCATTTTCCCATCTATTTTTCAGTGTATAATGCGCCTGAATGTATGAAAGTGGTTTTTGTGCATTCATAAATGGTGTCTAAAGTTCATTGCACCTCACCAAGGTGTTAGGCGCACTGTGGAACTTAGGCACATTAGTAATGCGCCAAACATGCACAAAGGCTATATGTAGGCTGGAAATAAAGGAAAAGTATCTTAGAATAGCAAGTCAGTGAATAAAAACTATGATAGTGATCTTGCATAAATTTCAAATTTAATGTAGTAAAAATTTCACTTTTTATTTTATTTAAATAATTAAATTTTATATAGTTTGATAATTATAAATTACTTTAAATTATTGTTCTGGTATAAGTTGAGAAATATTGGAATTTTTTTTTCACTAACAGCAAATCAAGCTCCACTTCGACTCCTCAGGCTCAGGCAGATCACATTACAATACGTCCGCCTGTCCAAGCAGTAATGCGCCTAGTTTTGCTGAACCGCATTCATATATGTGTCTGATAATATGAGTGTGATGCGACATGCCCCCTCATGTTAGACGCATTAAAAAGTGTTGAGTCTTACGAACAATGCGCCTAACACATTCATTGGTACATTAGACATTGTAGACTGCTCACTTCGGCGCATTTTACGCCATAAAAGGGTGAATAACCCGATCATACATGTCTCCCCTAGTATCTACTATGCCTACTCTTAGGGATGAGGTCTCACACAGTCACAGAGATGACTCCTGTAATGACATAATTCTCACGCTGCCCATAATGTATTTAAGACATTTTCAACTTTTCAGCTTGTTAGACCTCCATCTGTGACAACATTCTCACCTTGGTGCACAATACAAGTCTGGCACTTCTCTACCTCTGGCATTCTGATACATTCTTATACATTGTTCCATCTAGCAGTGTTGATATTGCAAAGTCATAGGTTCGATACTGAAAAATGGACAGACCTAGGTTCTTGTAATCCTGAGCAAAGAGGTTCAGAGTGGTTTGAAGTTCCTCTATATAGTTGGCAAATATGGCATAGTCATCTGCATACTAGAGATCAATGTCGGACATCTTGTCCACTTTATCTTGCCCTTGAGGTGATGTACATTGAACAGCCTGGAATCTAGCTGATACTTGATCCCAAAGCCACAGGGAGAGTGGTCAGAGATCAGTAACAGAATAACAGAGGTAGAATGTGAAAAGGGTTGATGCAATAACAGTCCTCTATCCTTCAGATAGAGAAGGGATTAATTTATGTCCCATTGCAGAGGACAGTTTCAGTCACCTCGTCATGTAGAAAACTCAGGATACTAATGAATATGACAGGGCATCCAAATCTAGATAAAATGCTCCAGACGATCTTCTGATTGATGACGTCAAATGCCTTGGACAGGTCAATGAAGACAAGATACAGCTTTTGTTTTGGTTTATTACATTTCTCTTTGATTTGCCACAATGAAAATATTATGTCAGTAGTACCTTGAGATGGTCTGAAGCCACATTGAGAATCAGGAACAAATTCAGGTGATAGCATTCAAGCGAGAATTTTTCCAGTGGTAGAGAACAGAATGATATCAGGGTAGTTCCTACACTACAATTTGTCAACTCTCTTGAAGGTGGTGACAATGTTCACATTTCTGAAGTCTGATGGAATCTCTTTTTCATTTCACATCTTGCTATAGATCTCTTGAAACTTGTGTGCAAGTGCCTTACCACCAAACTTGAACACCATATGGGCTTTATTGTTTTTTCATTTCTTTCATGACTCAAAAGTCATTGTCAAAAGTCGTTAGTAGTTAAGCCATGGATGTTTTACCTGGATGAGGAACTGCTTGAATGTTGTCATCTGTCACTATAGATTTGCAGTCAAGCAGTTGTTAGAAGTGGTCCTTTCATTGTTGTAAGATGGCAACTTCATGACGCTCCAAGAGTCATGGCAATAAGAAAAAAATTTGCATTCCTTTTGTGCACTTCCATTTGTTTGTGAGGTTGCAGATTTTCTTTTTCGGTATCAGCTTTGAGGGTTTTGTGTTATTCCCACTCCTGTTGAGATGTGATATAATTTTGCCATGTGCAGAAAGCTTTTTCTGTCTCAATCCAGGAAGTCCTTAACTTCTGCACCCTTTGCATCAAACCAGTCCTGGTGTTGATGAGAGATGTAGCTGTGTCATGGATAATGGTGGTGAGAGCTCCCCACTGTTGTTCAACACTCATATCAGCAAAGGTCAGGACTTCACTACAAGCAGACTGGAATTCCAAAAGTTTATCCTTCTTGGTTGGGTTTTGGAGGGCTCTGATGCTGAGTTTTTCCTTCTTGTCTTTGGACACCTTTGGAATTTTGAAGTAAGTAAAGTGTTCATGATGGTGCAAATTAGGAAGCGGTGTGATGAGCAAGAAGTCTTCAAACACATAACTGGTGTGAATTGGACATCCTTCAGGTCACAGACACCAACAATAACATAATGTTCCAGTGTTTGGAATGATGACGCATCAATTTAGTCTTATGTCTGTTCTTCTGATGGAGCAGGGTTTTGGTGATGGTGGTGCTTAGGAGGAGGTAGCTATTGGAGTTGGCTTTTCCCACACCATTTTTACCTATGGTGCCAATCCATATCTTGAAGTCACACGCAACGTTTGTCCCACCAACAAAATCAATTTGTTCTTCTAGGGGACAGGGAGCAGTACCACATATAGATCAAGTAGGACTGCTCCTTGAAGTTCTCATCTGCAGCAAAATTTGGTGCACAGGTAACCATGACAGTGGCCAACTGGTTGTTATTTGGATGAAACAGGAGGATCATGCAACGTTCATTGATACCGATGGGAAGGCAAGTTAGTTAACTGACAATCTTTTTCTTGATAGAAAAAGCCAACTCCGTGGATGCCTTGACTATTAACTAGTAGACCTTTCCAAAAGAAGGTGTAGCTGCTGCTTTCTTCTCTGAGTTGTCCCTTGTTGAGGAGATACATATCACGATATGGGTATTATATCTCAAAAGTACCCTAGCAATAATGGCAGTCCTGTCACTTTTACAACTGTCTATAAGTGAACAGGTGTTACTGGCCAGCATCCTTCGCCAGTATCCCATTTCTGCAGGACTTCCCGGTGGTAAGCATTGATGGGACACTGTACCTGAAATATGATAATGATCGGAAGCCAGGGTGCAGACAGCATCCACACAATCTTGATGGGACATCTTGACGGAGAAATGGGTGATCACTGGTTGGCAGCAGCCTTCTTCTTCTACAACAGTCATTTAAACAGCGCATATTTTCTTCTTCATGTCCTGCCATTGAGGTTTTGGATCACTGTTAGTCTGGAGCCTTTTCCTACACAAGTTCACCATGGTTGGCACCTCCAGGAGTACAAGACTCCAAGTGACATAGCTTTAAGTTTCATCAGCACTTGCAAGCTTTTCCATGGTAACCTTGTAGCCTCCAACAATGTATATCATTGCTGATGCGCTCTGTGTCCACCAGCCCATTACACCATATGCAACAAGTTACATTACCAATATAGGGCACAGTATATTGCAGCGCAACACAGTATATAAATGCATCAGAAAAGCCATTAAAATGCAACATCAATAAACAGTGGTATACACACAGTTGTTACATTTCGGGTAAATACGAGATTTTACCCCCTTACAGGCTCAACCGAATGCAGTCTTTAGTGAGTTACCCTCCCATGGTACATGCCACAATTTTTTTCTGTTAGATTAAAAAGGGATCCAACAGTAAAAATAAACCATATACCTAGTATGAAATTTCAGGCATCCACAGTTCCAGTAAATGCTCCATGCATCTTTCTGGGAACCCTATTGTGATTTAAAACAGAGCCATAATACGGTCTGTGCATAATATGTTGAGGTCTTAGTCCATACCAAAAATAAATGTATCAGGTTGCTTGTCCACTGTGAAGAACTAAAAGGCCTGTCTCTTAGTTAATTTCCTCAGGCTGATTTATATTGTAGCCCACATAAACAAAGGTCATCTTAAAATAGATCTGTCACTTCATGCATGCTATCCTATCAGTAGGCAGTATGCAATGGACGCTAGGCAGAAAAATGTGTGGTTTTAAAATATAAAGGTGCTGCATCATTAATTAATTAACCTGGAAATACTTTGGTGGAATGCAAATCAGCTCACTGCCAATTACATGTCTCGCTCGATCATGAGCTAGAGCTCTACCTCTACCCAGCAGTCATGGTAGTTCACAACCATCTTTATATGCATATTAATACAGGAAAGACTGTCAATCACTGACTGGTAGGCAGACAAGATCTTGGGCAATGAACTAATTGTGTAGCGTGTAAATATTTCCAGATTTAATTACACAGTCATCTGTTATAATCTAGATACATTTATTCTGCTCACTAGCCCGTTATACTTACAGAACCCAGCCATTAAAAGTCTCATTATAGTTGTACATTATAAAGTATATTTATTGTTTTTTGTTTTTTTGCATAAATCAGTACAATATGTGGATTTATGAACTTTTGTAAATCATTTATATTATTAGGACAGGGACTTCATCCCTACCTTCCAGAAGTGAGTATTTCCTCTAATTCCCTTAAAATGTTTAAGGACTTCAAATTTCACCCAGATAAAAAAAATATTTAAAATAGTAAATTAAAGACAAGGAGGAGGAGAGGGAGCGCTACTGTCTCTTAAAATGTAGAATTTTAGTGGAACACAACTGGAGAGAGGAGTTGAGCAGTATGAGTGAGAAATCTAACAGTCAGAGCACAAAAACGAGCTCTGCCTTCACACTAGGTAGAGACTGCCCCTGAACAAGCATAAAGAGAGAAAATATGCAATTACAGGAGCCCACAAAGGAAAGGAAAATGACCAAATTATGTAGGTTCTAAATCATGATGCGTGAAAGGCACCTTTTTAAGAATAGGTACAATTTAAGTCTAACATAATAGGACCTTATAGTAATTATAATTGTAGTAGTAGATAAATGTTTGACCAAAATTGAAAAAAGGCACTGGATACTCCCTAAGCAACAAATTGTACAATATATTCTTTACATAGTGTAAGCTTCCACTCACGTTTAGATGCGGCTCTGGGGATCGCAGTCCAATGTAGACAGAGACACAGACAGGTTGAAGCTTGTTCCAGCACGGGTCCTCCCGTGTTTTATTGGCACAACAGGTTGACACAAAGAACGTATGCCAGATGCAAACCGAATAACAAACAAACAAAACAAAACGCCTGCTCGGCTGAGTGCTGGCTAGACAGTGCAGTTCCCTCACTACACTTGTCTAGCAAACGGTCTAGGTGAGTTCCTGGGTACTCCAAGTCAGACAGACCTCTCAGGCCAAACTCCTTGACCTGTATGACAGACAGGGCTGGTCAGCTGACTAGCTGACTTATAACGGCTAGCCCCAAATCCTGGTCAGGTGGAACAAGGGGAGTAGACACCCACCCAACGCTTTGCCTACTCCCAATAGAAGCCATCCCAGGTTTTGGCTGAAGCAGCCATACTACCTAGAAAACGTATGTTAACCCCTTATTGAGGTTAACACCGCACAAACTACATGGCTTCTATTTCACCAAGGCCAGGTAACCTTGGTGACATGTCACCTACTCTCTTTTTCTGGCGTAAGCCAGAAATCTCGCTGGGATGTACACCCCATTAAGGACCTTCCCAGCTGTCACCTTACATATCCCCCCCCCTCTGCTCAGCCCTGTGGGGAGGAGCACCTTGTGCTTCCAGGCAATGGGTACGCGACAGTGCATCCGCATTGCCTTGCTGGGAACCTGGGCGATGCTCTACACAAAACCTATAATCCTGTAGAGCTAGGAACCACCTCATCACTCTGGCATTTTTGCTCTTATTTTGTGCCATCCATTTTAGTGGGGAATGGTCTGTGACCACCCTAAATTCTCTGCCCATCAGGTAGTACTTGAGAGATTCAATTGCCCACTTTAAAGCTAAGCACTCTCTTTCTACGATGGCGTAGTTCTTTTCTGCTGCCGTCAGTTTTCTGCTTAAGTATACCACGGGGTGTTCTTCCCCATCAATCACCTGGGATAGTACAGCTCCCAGTCCCTTGTTAGAGGCATCTGCCTGTACCACGAATTCTGCCTTGAAATCAGGGGCACTTAACACTGGTCCTTGGCAAAGCACCTCTTTCAAACTCTGAAACGCTTCATCTGCTTCCTTGTCCCACTTTACCTTAGTGGATTTAGACCCTTTGGTGAGGTCTGTAAGGGGGGCGGCCACAGAGGCGAAATTTGGCACAAACCTTCTATAATATCCGGCCAACCCAAGAAAAGCTTTAACCTGTCTTTTTGACACCGGCTTGGGCCAATTTTAATAGCCTCGATTTTGTCTAGGTGGGGTTTAATGACTCCCCGACCAATGTTGTACCCCAGATATCGAGCCTCCTCAAGGCCTATGGCGCATTTCTTGGGGTTTGCGGTGAGACCTGCCTCCCGAATGGAGTCCAGGACAGCTTGAACCTTAGCCAGGTGGGAGTTCCAGTCTAAGCTGAAAATAACTACATCATCTAAATATGCAGCTGCATATTTTCTATGTGGCCGTAGGACAATATCCATCAACCTCTGGAATGTGGAAGGGGCACCGTGGAGGCCAAAGGGCAGCACCACATATTGAAAATGACCGTCGGGTGTAGAAAAAGCGGTTTTCTCCCTGGCTGCTTTTGTAAGTGGCACCTGCCAATAGCCCTTAGTTAGGTCCAGAGTGGTGATGTATCTGGCGGGCCCTAACCTTTCTATGAGCTCATCCACTCTTGGCATCGGATATGCATCAAATTTGGACATCTCATTTAGCTTCCTAAAGTCATTACAGAACCTTAGGCTACCATCGGGTTTTGGAATGAGGACTATGGGACTGGACCAACCACTCTGTGACTTTTCTATAACCCCCAGTGACAACATTTTTTCCACCTCCTCCGAGATGGCCTGTCTCTGGGCCTCGGGCACACGATAGGGCCTCAACCTTACTTTTTGACCCGGTTCCGTCACTATGTCATGCTTTATGACCTGTGTTCTACCTGGTAAGTCCGAAAACACGTCTCTATTTCTCCCCAATAACTCTTTCACCTCCTGTACTTGTACTGTGGACAAGGAGTCTGAGATACGGACCTCTGGCAGCTCGTGACTAGGACTTCCTTAGGCTTACACGCGCACTAAGGGCTTCTCTGTCCTTCCAGGGCTTGAGTAAATTAATGTGGTAGATCTGGAGCGGCTTCCTTTTCCCTGGCTGATACACTCTATAGTTCACTTCACTGACCTTTTCTCGGACCTCATAAGGACCCTGCCACTTTGCCAGAAATTTACTTTCCGCTGTTGGAACCAGCACCAACACGCGGTCACCTGGCTGAAAGGACCTTAATTTTGCAGACCGGTTATACACTCTGGCTTGCGCTTCCTGCGCTTGTTGCATATTCTCTCTCACAATTGGCATCACTGCAGCAATCCTATCTTGCATTTCGCAATATGCTCAATGACACTGCGGTGAGGCGTGTGCTCCTGTTCCCAGGTCTCTTTAGCTATATCTAATAGCCCCCTGGGATGTCTACTGTATAAGAGTTCGAATGGGGAAAACCCTGTGGAAGCCTGCGGAACCTCCCTTATAGAGAACATTAGGTATGGCAATAACCGGTCCCAGTCTTTCCCATCCTTGTCTACTACTCTTTTTAGCATCCCCTTCAATGTCCTGTTAAACCTTTCTACAAGGCCGTCAGTCTGAGGGTGATATACTGAGGTTCTTAGGTGTGAAATATTTAGGAGGCGACACAGCTCTTTTGTAATCTTAGACATAAAAGGGGTTCCCTGGTCGGTGAGGATTTCTTTGGGAATCTCTGTTCTGGTGAACATGTGGAATAGTTCCCTTGCAATCACCTTAGCTGAGGTGTTCCTAAGTGGGATGGCTTCCGGATAACGGGTGGCATAGTCTAGCACCACCAAGATGTGCTGGTGGCCTCTGGCAGACTTAGGAAGTGGCCCTACCAGGTCCATAGCGATGCGCTCAAACGGCACTTCAATGATCGGTAGCGGAACTAGTGGGTTACAGAGGTGTGGCCGCGGGGTATTAATCTGGCATTCAGGACACGAATGACAAAATTCCTCTACCGCTCTATATATACCGGGCCAGTAAAAATTCCGTTCAATGCGCTCCTTGGTCTTGTCTACCCCCAGATGGCCACCCAGCACATGTGAATGACCCAGCTCCAAGACCATGCGCACATGTGACTGTGGCACCACAAGTTGTTCTACCACCTGCGTTGGGATCTTCCTTACCCTGTAAAGGAGATTATCCCGCACTGCAAAATGTGGATACCCCCAATTTGTGTCAGGTTCTTGCTGCACCCCATTTATGACTTTGACATTCCGCCAGGCGTTTGCTAACTTGGGATCCCTTTAACTGCTCCGTCCCAAAGTTACCCCTGGCAACCTTTCAATGTAGAAAATTCTATTTCTGGGGGATTTTCCTCTGAATCTCCTGCCAGGACCATTAAGGGGAAACTATCAGAACCCTCTGACACCCCTTTTACCGGACTTGCAGGTTCGCACCCTTTAGACCCATGTTTACACACCTTGGCCTGCTTATTCTCCCATACATTCCAAAATAAGGGAAAATCCCGGCCTAATATTACATGGTGCATTAAGTCCTTTACAACACCGACTTCATTATTAACGGACCCTATGGGAGTCTCTTCGGTGACTACGGCGGTGGGATAGTCTTTAGTGTCCCCATGTATACAGACCACCCCCAGGCAACGGGTCTGGAGTTTACCAGGATCCACTCAACTGGCACGGACTAGTGTCATCAGACTCCCAGAGTCCATTAAGGCCATCACAGAACGACCTCCTACCCGGACTGGACACACTTGACGCTCGCTCATAGTTTCTTTTTGGGCAGCATATACAGGCCTGGCAAAATAAGACCTGCGCCTCCCAACGTCACATTCCATGGGTTCGGTAATCATCGGGCACTTGGCGGCCACATGTCCCAGTTCCTGGCAGTGCCAGCAGACTACCTGGCCCCGTGGCCTGGTAATTAGGTCCTTCTTTGGACTTGGCATCCGTTTACCGGAACGCTCAGGAAACGTGCCACCCTCCATAGCATGATGTCTCTCCCCCTTAATAATAGGAACAGTCTTACCGTAAGCCGTTTTTTTCAGGTTCCCGGGGCCATGCAGGTCCTGGAGGAAGTCCTCAGTGGCCGTAAACCTCTCCACGATGGACACCAAGTCGTCCACACTTTTCGGGTCAGCGTACCCCAAGCAGCGCTGTATCCTCACCGGCAAGGCACGGACAAAACGATCACATACGACCCGTTCCACTACTTGGGCAGGTGTAAGCTCCTCCGGTTGTAGCCACTTGCTTGTAAGGTGGTACAGGTCGTACATCTGGGACCTCGCTGGTTTCTTGGTGTCGTACTCCCAGGTGAAGACTCGCCGCGCACGAACCGCCAAGGTAACGCCAAGCCGGGCCAGTATCTCCTCCTTCAGCCTTGTATACACCCTGGCGTCCTGGACTCGCAGGTCAAAGTAGGCCTTCTGGGGTTCACCCATCAGGAAGGGGGCCAGTACGTCAGCCAACTGATCCTGTGGTAGCTGCGCCCCCTCTGCGATCCTCTCAAAGGTAACCAGGTAGGCCTCAATGTCGTCCTCAGCAGTCATTTTTGTCAGCGCCCGTTGCACATGCTGACGGGGTGCCGACTGCAACCCCTGAGATGCCTCTGGTCTCTCGGTTAAGGCTTGCAGAGTCTGGGTCATCATGCGCTGTTCTGAGGCTGTGTCCTGGTGCACCTGCAGCAGCAGACGATTGGTTTCATGCTGGGCCTTTACTGCTTCCTCATGCACCTGTTTTTGTTGTGCACTGGCTTCCTGTTGTGCAGTAACCACTTGTTGGAGGTGGAGGTTTGACTGGATTAACTGTTTAATCAGCTCGTCCATTTTTGCGGTTTCGTCCTGCAGTGTAGTAGCAGGTTTAACCCAGGACATGGTTCACCACGCTCCCTCTGTCTGTCTTTTTAAAGTGCCCGTTGCATCCTCCACCATGTGTAAGCTTCCACTCACGTTTAGATGCGGCTCTGGGGATCGCAGTCCAATGTAGACAGAGACACAGACAGGTTGAAGCTTGTTCCAGCACGGGTCCTCCCGTGTTTTATTGGCACAACAGGTTGACACAAAGAACGTATGCCAGATGCAAACCGAATAACAAACAAACAAAACAAAACGCCTGCTCGGCTGAGTGCTGGCTAGACAGTGCAGTTCCCTCACTACACTTGTCTAGCAAACGGTCTAGGTGAGTTCCTGGGTACTCCAAGTCAGACAGACCTCTCAGGCCAAACTCCTTGACCTGTATGACAGACAGGGCTGGTCAGCTGACTAGCTGACTTATAACGGCTAGCCCCAAATCCTGGTCAGGTGGAACAAGGGGAGTAGACACCCACCCAACGCTTTGCCTACTCCCAATAGAAGCCATCCCAGGTTTTGGCTGAAGCAACCATACTACCTAGAAAACGTATGTTAACCCTTATTGGGTTTACACCGCACAAACACATGGCTTCTATTTCACCAAGGCCAGGTAACCTTGGTGACATGTTACCTACTCTCTTGTCCTGGCGTAAGCCAGAAATCTCGCTGGGATGTACACCCCATTATGGACCTTCCCAGCTGTCACCTTACAATAGTTACTGTACATAGTTAGTGCAGTTGAAAAAAGAGTTGCATCAATCAAGCTATATCAATAGTGACTGGAAGGGAGGGGTATAGGTGAGTTTAGACCTTTTGTTCCCACATGATGATCCTGTAAGCCATAACCCAACTTTTGCTAAAAAAAAAACCCTTCCCAAATGGTGATAAGATCGGATCAACCTTAAAAATAATATTTTAAAAACAGTTACATAAGTGTTAATATTATTTTGACCTAAGTAATCATTTAAACCTCTTTTGAAGCCTCCGACTTTTCCTGCTGTGTCCATCT
Organism: Phyllomedusa bahiana; assembly: GCA_025379985.1. Classification (NCBI taxonomy): domain Eukaryota; kingdom Metazoa; phylum Chordata; class Amphibia; order Anura; family Hylidae; genus Phyllomedusa; species Phyllomedusa bahiana. Next base: position 13,415 of record JAODAL010017722.1, read on the forward strand.
CCTGAATCAGCTATTCCACCGGTTCACAGTTCTTATTATAAAAAAAAAATAAAAAATTTCTGAAGATGTAAGAAGTGCCTTCTTGTCTTTTAATTAAAGTGGTTTTACATTAATTTTTTCACCATATTTTTGTACGGACCAGTTATAAACAAATGTAAATTAAATAACTTCCCCCTTAGTTTTCACTTTTGAAGAGGATGTTCTATAACCCATGAGTCCATGTCTCTTTTTCTACATGACAATATCATGCTGGCTTTAGAAGAAGCTGATTGATATTGCATGCTGTTATGTAGTCCATGATATAAAATCTACAAGAATCTACAAGTCCTTTTCTACAAGTAACCAACTTGTTGTTTTTTTTTTCCCTAGAACATATGATGCATTGAGGTTATTGGTACCTAGGTAAATATCTTCACATCTGTCCACATTGAACCTTATTAAGTGGTTAAGTGGATGCCCAAACATTCAGTTGTCCCCTTGCAATGAATGAAAATCTTTCATAGATTGTACTATACTACATACACTTCTCAACAATTAGGGCCACATATATGAAACTGTTTAGGTCTAAAACTCACTCTTTTGCCCATAGTAGCCTATGGGCAAAAAAGTGAGTTTTAGACCTAAACAGGTTTATACATGTGGCCCTAAGGCCATGTTCACACGGCTTAAAATGGGCCGTATTTCGGTCCGTAATTATGCGCCGAAGTGCGCAAATTACGGGCTGAAAACGTCCCATTCATTACGGTAATCCACAGTTCTCATAGAGAACTATGGATTACGTCTCCTCTCCCTGCTCGGCGAATCCACCGGGCAGGGAGATAATTGACATGTGAATTACCAGCGGCGTATACGCGCCGCTGGTAATGCATTTCTATGGGCCAGCGAAGCGCCGCCCCCCCCGTTCACTCCCCCGCTCCCGCCCCCGGCCACACGGCGTAATTGCAGGGCGTAATTACATCCCGCAGTTAAGCCGTGTGAACATAGCCTAAAAGTGCAACAACAGGCTGTAATGTTAGGCAATTCAAGGAAGTAGCGGGTGTCACTAGAGATCTGCGAATGATCAAATTTTTAAACACCTAGCTCCAATCAGTGACAAGATGAAGGTGCACAAAAGCCAGATTGAAAGCAAAGATTTTTAGCTACATGAAACCTTAAAAATGGATCACGCGATGTGAGATGATTGTGCAATGTTTATTGACAGGCCAATTATTGCACTTTATAACATAACACATACAATTTACAACTTATCTAACATATATGTATTGAGAAACAAAACAAAATGCAAATGTGTATTTCCATATCTTTTTTTATTTTGCAGATTTCTTATGTAACTGGGGCTAGAATACAGCCCCAACACGTGCTACAGAGCTGATTTGGGTCTATTAAGACTCAGCAGCTCCCAAAAGGACCCAACCATGATGATCAGAACCAAGTGCAGGAATGCTTCCTCCTGAACTGCATATGTAGGACTCATTGAGCACTGTGTATAACGGTCAGAAAGGCAGGAGCAGTAGGAAACCATCACTGACTTCCTTAGGCAGAGCCTGGCTGTTAAGAACAGCTGGCTTTCTTCACCTGCAGCTGCATGACCATATCGCTGTAACCTCTACAAGGATATTCTTGCACGGTTAAATGACAACCGGTCTGACTTTTATAGTCAATAGGTGGTCATCAGGTGGTTAATGAGGATAACACAAAAACATAAAGGGCGACATGTATGAATTCTGGCACTGATAGACCAGTTCTATATCGCTTTAATGTAGTATAGACTGCGCCAGAACGTATGAACCTGTTCTTCTGCAGTTCATACATATAGTGTCAATTCAAGAACTCAGGCTCAGGCAGACCACCTTTAACCTGGTCTGGCTGTTCTAACTGTTCTGCGCCAAAGATCTGGCATCAAAGAATCATAAATGTGTCTAATTCTATGAATGTGGTGCGACGCCCCTGGAACCCCCAAATCTTTGGCCAAAATATGTATGCCAAAGTTTTGAGTGCACCTGTTCATACATTTTTTTTGACTCAAAGTACTCCAGAAAACTGGTGCAGCCCCGTTCATACATGTCACCCAAAATATTCAAGTGAGATCAAAAGATATAAACAAGTGAAAATGTACAATGCTCCTCCTTCTTAACTCCTTGAATCAAAAGTTAGTTAATCTTAAATCACATGCTTAAGACAAATAACTCTTTAGAACAAATCACACTCACCAGCTCCCAAATTCACTCTTTCAATTAGTTTATAAAGCTCATTTCTCCCAGTTGACAGGCAGAGCTGCTGCAAGTGATTCCTCTGTTGCAGAAGATACAGACTTTAATGAATGGGAAAAAAATATAAGTCACACTGTGTTTCAATGAATAAAACACAATTTGTAACTTAATAATTTATTATAAATAAGTTATACTATACACCTAAAAAGGATGGAAGTAATTAGACAAATTAAGATTGGAACTAAAATTAAAATGTGAAATGCTACTTACAATTGGTTACTTGTCACTATGGATGTGTATCCAGACTCCCTGTAAGGAAAAAACTGCAATAAAATTGTAATACTTTTCTTCTTTGTAAGGGTAATAATAGCTAAAAGATGGTTATCTGTTTTGTCACTTAGGAAAAGGAGAATTGATATAATCAGAATACTCAATCTTGAAATTTTATTTTTAACTAAGAATTTTGCAGAATTTTAGAAAAGCTCTGAGACAGTGAGAGGGATTTGTTAAAAATTACTGCAAAATTACCATTTGGTCCATATACTGTTGAAGCCACAAGTTTACATACAATAAATGAAAAGAATCTGACATGAAATCAGAATAAACCTTACTCGTTTTAAATCAATTAGGATTACCAAAATTATTTATATTTGCCAAATGCGAGAATAATGAGAGAGATAATTTTAAGGCATTTTTATTACTTTCTGCAAAGTCAAAAGTTTACATACACTAGGATTACTATGCCTTTAAACAATTTGGGAAACTCCATGTGATGATGTCATGTCTTTGGAAGCTTCTGATTTATTGGCTGATTTATAAGCTTCTGGTTTATTGGCAACATCTGAGTGAATTAGAGACACACCTGTGGATAGGATATATTTTAATTAACACCAGAACCACACTGCTTCTGTATGTAAGATCATGGGAAAGTCTAAAAAAAATCAGCTAAGGTATCAGAAAGAGAATTGTGGACTTGCAGAGAACAAATAAGGCCCCCTTGTGACATCCCTGCAGCAGGTGACCACATGTGATCGGACCTCTAAGCCCTGATGAAGCCAGGTTAGCTGGCGAAACATGTCGGGGAGGTCAGATATGACGTTTTAAATTGTGATTTCTCACCTCTATCTCAAGTGTCACCTGCTGCAGGGTGTCACAAGGGGCCTTATTTGTTCTGTGTCCATGGATAGGACGACGCTGCCAAGTAGGAGGCTTGGGATCCTTACTGGTGCTAGTAATTTGCTATAGAGTTAAGGCTCTCCTATTAATAGGTGGTGCTCACCAGACTTGATAAAGAAAAAGGTTTATTCCTTCTTTCAAAGCAAAAAAGGGTTAAATGTTGAGGTTAGAAATCAGGTTTTTAAACAGTGTGTATAGAGGTTAAGAGTTATATATAATAAAAGTTACGTTTTAGTGTTTTACAGATAGAGAACTGATAGAGTTTAAGTTTGCCTACAGCAAAATAGTAAATCTAGTGATCAAAAGTCACTCTGTTCTCTTGCGAGATTCCCAATTTTTGGGATATTTTGTATCAACATGGGCTGAAAGGCCACTGTGCTGGGAAGAAGCAATTACTCCAAAAGAAACATATAAAAGCCAGATTAATGTTTGCAAATGCACACAGGAACAAAGACCTACATTTTTGGAGACATGTCCTGTGGTCTGACAAAACTAAAATTGAATTGTTTGGCCATAGTTACCATCGTTACATTTGAAGGAAAAAGGGAAAAGCTTGGAAGCCTAAGAACACTGTTGTGAGGTTGTTTTGCTTCAGGAGGGACTGGTGCACATCACAAAATAGATACCAGCATGAAGAAAGAAGATTATGTGGCAATACTGAATCAACATCAAAAGACATCAGCCAGGAAGTCTAGGCTTGGGGAAAATGGGTCTTCCAAATTGACAATGATCCGAAGCATACTGCCAAACTGGTTACAAAGTGGCTTACGGATAACCAAGTCAATGTTTTGGAGTGGCCATCACAAAGCCCTGATCTCAACCCTATTGAAAAATTTACGGGCAAAGCTGAAAAGGCAGGTGCAATCAAGGTGACCTACAAACATAGCTCAGTTACAACAGTTCTGTCAGGAGGAATGGGCCAAAATTCCTACCAACTATTGTGAGAAGCTTGTGGAAGGATGTTCAAAACGTTTGACCCAAGTCATACAGTTAAAGGGCAATGCTACCACCCTGTTATTAAAGGGACCAAAAGTAATTGGACAAATAATAAAATAATTTTAAATAAAATGTTAATTTCTAACAATTGGTTGAAAACCCTTTGTTGGCAATGACTGCCTTAAAGGGGTTGTCTCACTACAAGGATTGCTTTTTATGTTAAAGATCTTGCAAAAACAAGTCACTTTGTAATATGTGTCCATTAACAGTGTCCTACCTATTCCTAGATATCCCCTCTTGTATGAGCTGCATCAGCTCCTCAGGTCACTATAGCTACAGACCTGTTTGATCTCTCCTGATAGGCAGCCAGCACCGGTTGCTCTAGCTACAGACCTGGCTTCTACTGCCGCCTAGTATAATCAAGTAAACACGCCCCTGAATTCAAAATGAAACACAGAAAGCAGGATGAATCAATGTAGTGAGACAAACCCTTTAACTCATGGACATCCCCAAACGCTGTGTTTCCTCCTTTTTAATGCTCTGCCAGGCCTTTACTGCAGCTGTTTTCAGTTGCGGTTTGTTTGTGGACCTTTCTGTCTGAAGTTTAGTCTTTGATAATTGAAGTGCATGCTCAGTTGGGCTGAGATCAGGTGACTGACTTGGCCAGTCAGGAATATTCCACTTCTTTGCTTTAATAAACTCCTGGATTGCTTTGGCTTTATGTTTTGTGTCATTGTCCATCTGTATTATGAAATGCCAACTAATCAGTTTGGCTCTCTCTTTTTTCTTACAGGCTGTTATAGGATGTAATATTCGGAATGATAACTAACTTCCTGCTCTGTTCCTTATCTTGAAAGACATGAGCTTGTTTATATTACTTAATTACAAGCTTTAACTGTTTACAGCTCTGTAGCCTTGAGCACTATAGTTTACAAGCCTCCAGTACTCATGTCACTCTAACAGGCTCAGCTAGGAACAGCAGAGCTAATATGTCAATCACTGCTATAGAACCGCCAACAGCCTAACCAGGAAGTGTGAGTCTGAAGCTGCCTGGGCTCAGTAAAACAGCATAGGAAGATAACCACTTTAAGGTTAGTTCATGCATTCCATTTTTTTCTACAAAAAAAAAAAAAAACTGCCAATGCAATTTTTGATGCATTTCTTTGAGCCAAAATCAGAAGTGGATCTAGTAATAAGAATAAGTCCTTACTATATTCCCTGTTCCTTTTTATACTTTTGTATGTAATTTGAAAAAACTGGATTAAAAACTGGAATATATAGCATATAAAGTATTTTCTCAAAAATGCACTTTTTTTGCAACAACTGCTACAGCAGTCGGATGTTAGCTCTAAGTCAATAGGCAAATATGAAACGCACTACAGTCGTTGCTTTTTTTGTAGTGTTTTTTTCCACTTTGGGTCACTTTTTTGATCAGACTGGGTATATCATTACCTAGTAAATTGCATGGTCTCTGTGACTCCTTTTCAACCCAGAATTCCAGCATGGAGTGGGTTGGCTGGTGAATGATTTCACCAGAATCTACCCACATACCCCTCAAAAGAGATTATGCTAATTTATAGTGTTAGGCTCAGGCCTAGTCAGGCTTGGACTGGCCCATAAGGGAACAAGAAAAACTCACAGTGGGCCAAGGCATGTGTGCCCCTGGGCATGGCAGGCCTGAGGCTGTTTTTAGGGAGAAAGGCAGAGAAAGGAAAGCCAAAAGTGAGAGGCAGAGTGAAAGTCATGTGCAAAATGTACAGTTGTGCACAGTAGGGTGGGCCCCAAGACGCAACTCCACTAGTGGACCCTAAGAATCAGTTCAAATGGTGGGCCTCAAGATTTAACTTCACAGGTACACCCCAAAAATCCCACTGGTGGGTCCCAGACACCCCACTCCGACACTGGGCCTAGTCTCTGGAAGCAGATACCCCTTCAAGTTATGACTGCATTTATAGTGACTTTTGTAACATCTAGCATTATATTAAAACTCAACAATCAATTACAGGGACTCATCAATATTACAATCTGGTCAATATGCTAATGAGCAAGTATCAAGTATTCAGAAATGTTTAATACTTTTGAAAAATCTTGACATTTTTAATTTACAAGAACTATTCTAATTAAATCTAAAAAGAAATATGGCACAAATATATTCAAGACAAAGGTGTACAGATCCGGAAGAGCATAATTAACCAAATCACCAATATATTGAAGTCCTAGCATGTAAATGATATTGTACTTGTTTATTTGGATCCCTACATGATCTCTATGACAATACTGTCCTTGATAAAAATCAGAAAAGGAGATGTGAATAGATGTGTCATCATGTCATCATTTCTCAGTAATACAGCCTCAGGTCTTGAGCTTGTAACCTCACGTGATCTTATCTCAGCTATATTCAATTTGCTTCTGTTCGGTCTTCCATAACGGTTCTGATTTTTGTTTGATTTATCCGCATGTTGTTTAAAACCAGTGTTTTCATGGAAAACCTGGAAATACAGGAGACTTTGTTGATTTCAGTAGAATCCTTCGTTCTTATGGTCGTTGCTTTTGAATGAAAGTGGACAAACATGATTTTGGTTCTTAAAATGCACACATGACACAAGCATGTCTCAACTGCTAATGTATAAGAGCTTACAGTGATTTGTCAGTGAACTCGAAAATGTCCTGTTCATCTGTGCACAAAGCAATGTGGGGATGATTGGGATTTCGTCTTATCTACAAAACATCTTCTCGACTGAAACATTTTTTCATAAATCTTATTCAGCAAGAAAAGGTTTCATATGCTTCTTATCACTAGTTATTCTGTCTGCCTGGATAAAGAGAAATAAAGTAATCCTTCTTTGAATGGCAGTAGATAAAAGCGCTGAGAATTTAGTGAAGAATTGCTGCCATTGTACTACAGTAACTGTACAAGAATGTTCGAGACATAAGCTGTAATACAAATATATACCTTAGAAAATGATCACTGCGGTTACACAAAATAATTTAAAGAGTGAATTACCTGCCTTACTTCTAAAGATGAAAAGATATTTTTCTAATGTTATAATATCAGTAAATTCATAGAACAAATGATATAAAGTGCTAAGAGACACAGGAGCAGATTCACTAATACGGTATATTCACACTGCGTTTTTTGGGCTGTATTTTAGCGCATTTGACGCACTGGAAAACGGTCCAAAATCAGCCCTAGACATGCTTAAAATTTTCCTTCATTGAATGTAAAATACACCTTGTCGTTCTCATGAAGCGTATTTCACAAGCGTAATTGTGAGCCTTTTTTTGTGGACGCAATTACGGCTGTAAAAATAAGTGACGTCAATTCTTGAGGTGTTTATTGTTGATAATCTACCCATAGGAAACAATGGGGATATAATTTTTCTAAATACTCTTCAAAATGTGCCTCTAATCAGGCATTTGTTTAAGCTGATTTGGAAGCTGAAGCATAAATTTAGGGTTCGTCCACACGTCGTGGTTTTCAGACCACGTTTTTCGTATTTGAAAACTGTCTGAAAACCGACTGTCAGGCATCCCCATAGACTTCAATAGAAAATCCACCCAGTAGTCTACACTGAGTGGATTTTCAGCCGGGTGGATATTCCCACCACCTACATGCTGAAAAACTCAAAACATGCACAATCTTCCACCCGGTTTTCGGGTGGAAGATGAACTAGTTAATGGTTAAGGGGGATGGGTGAATCCGTAAACCGTGGACAGTACAAATCGCAGACAGAACCACAAAACCTTTGAAAAGATGATAAAATACCGTCCAAATATTTTAAACAATTATAGAAATTATGTCCTCGGCACTCACGGTCCCCAGAGGGTGCACACCAAAAGAGAATATATGTAGAAAGAAGTAGGTTGCACTCCAACAATTGAAAAAACTTTAATCATTCCAAAATGACAAATATACAAAAGCCGACTTCATATATGGTGATCCATATCAACACGCATTTTATCAAAGATTCTAATAACAAGACGTTTAGATTTTCCCTCGTCCCTCCCTCCCCGAGCCCTTTGCCCCTAATTGTTGTCTCGTTTGGTGTATGTAGTGTAGATGTCTCTATTTTAGGTGGCTGTTTCGTGTATGTTTGTTGTTTTACTATGGAAAACAGGTTTCTAGTCTGGACTTCGATCTTAAAACTGCTGGACACCGTTGAGATCAACGGCCCACTATTCTATTTCTACTGTAGACTTCCTGAGTCGCATGTAACAAATAACTATTGTGGACGATAAGACTATAACTGTACCGTGCATATATGGTTGTTACCGCATTTCATGATTGTATCATTTGCTAAGTTCGGATGAAACCCAATAAATATATATATAAAAAAAAAAAAAAAAGACGTTTAGATCTTTCTCAATAGAATCTTAACTGCGGACACGTGTGATGGTCCATTAAAGATATACCATAAGAAAATTAATGATATTTAAAGAATGGAGATTCTATTAACAAAGATCTAACTTAGATCGAAACATCTTGTTATTAGAATCTTTGATAAAATGCGTGTTGATATGGATCACCATATATGAAGTCGGCTTTTTTATATTTGTCATTTTGGAATGATTAAAGTTTTGCAGAAAAAAAAAATTCAATCATTGGAGTGCAACCTACTTCTTTCTACGCAAATTCTTTAAACAGACTCCGACCAGCATTTTACACTTGCTGTGTGGCCGTATCCCTACATTTCAAAAAACGATGTGTGAACATACCCATACTGTCTAACAATTGTGTAAATTTAGACTAAAATGTCCTACTTTTATCATAGTAATTTATGCTGTTAAATTAGATGCTAAATCTGGCACATCTTTAGATACTGTTGTCTAACTTTATACCTCCCTAGTTGACGTTATTAATTTAGGTAAATTTTTGGTTGCACAAACCAAAAAAAACATACTCCTTTCCCTTAACCAGAAACAGGTGGTCTCTGCCGCGAGTGGCACCACGACCTGCATGTCAGGCCACGGGCGCACTAGCAGCGCCGTCCCCTACTTACTTTTTTGCCCATGCTTGGGCCTTTTAGGGTGTGCGCGCTGCGTTCATTTACATTTAAACCCCTTAAAGGGGGTTGTTCGCTAAATGATTGGGTTTAATTTAAAGATTTTTAAAAAAACAAGCAGTTTTGCAATATATGTTTTTTCCCCAAATGCCCTACTGTTTTTGAGCTGCCTGTTAGTATTACAATCATCCCAAATTTTTTATAGTAGCTGCCCTGTTGACCCTTATTTTAAAAGGGCTGTCAGGTCTGAATGACTCATCCCCTTTGAAGACAGGTCGGAGCAGAGAGCCCCCCCTGCACAAAAGCTTTGGAGGGGGAGGGGGGACTCTGGCGTCTGTGTCCCTGTTTCCCTGGTTTAAACCCTGTGGTCCCTTCTTCCTCCTGTCTCTACCAGTAGAGTAAAAGCAGTGACCCGTCTTTTACTATAATCTGATGTGTTTTTGGGAAAAACTGTGATTCAAAATACTATACAGATCAGGGGGATGTGTACTTTATGTTCCCCCAGTATTAGTGAGCATCCCTGAGTTTTGTAAATTTCCCTTGTTTTTGTGGAGATGTGGGCTTGTAAGCTAAGCAGGGGATTAGGAAAAACACTTGACCCTCTTGCTTGTTATTAGCACCCCCACTTCACCTTCCTCCTACATCATAGATCAGCCCTCTCCTGCAACAGACTGGCAGGCACACAAGGGTGAACTCTGAGGCAAACCCCCCCCCTCCCCCCTCTATAGAAATTTTGTAGCTGCCTGTGTGTGATGGGGGGGGGAGAGGGAGCAGAACAGACAGACAAGCTAGCAGCCCCCAGTTCAATTTTCCAGGGGCACTGACAGGGTGAAAGCTCGTAATGAGACAACTCCTTTAAAGGGCCAGGCGTTTTTTTTTTTTTGGGGGAAATTCGTTTTTTTCCCCCCGCCTTTGAAAGCCATAATTCTTTATTTTTCCCCTACATGAACATGAGGGCTTTTATTTTTCGGGACAAAATGTACTTTCTAAAGGTGTTATTCACTATAATAGATTATATGGGAAAACGCAAAAAAAAATTTCCCAAATGGGAAAATTGTGAAAAAAAAAGTATTTTCGCCCCTGTTTGCGGGGGTTTTTCTTTTCGGCGTTCAATTCTTTTGGTAAAATAAAGGTTATCAGTATTCTACACTTGTTACGATCCGGCAATACCAAAAAATGTAGGGTTTTTTGTTTGTTTTGGTACCCTAAAAAAAATTTCCCAAAAATTTTTATTTTTTTAAATTTGCGCCCCCGGCGCCTTTTGTGCGACCAACAATTTTTTTTATAAAAACCTACGAATGTCAGGGATGGGGCATTTTTTGCGGGCTGAAGTGTACTTTTTATTGTGCAGTTTGGAATGCATGCGATTTTTTGATAATTTTTTTTTCCATTTTTTAGTGAGAAAAATGACCAAAAACGCAATTTTGGCGTTTGGAAATTTTTTTTTTTTACGGTGTTTAGGTACGGGATAAATGAGTTATATTTTTTTTAGATCGGACTTTTTCGGAGCGGCGATACCAAATATGTGTAACTTTTTTATTATTTTAATGATTTTTTTTGTAAAATGGGAAAGGGGGGTGATTTGAACTTTTAATACTTTTTTTTTTTTGTACTTTAAAACTTTATTTATTTTTTTTTTTTACTGTAACATTAAGGCCACCTGTCGTACTTGACCACTAGGTGGCGCGATTGTTAATACAACCTAATGCATTGTATAGGCAATGCATTAGGGTGTACAAAAATGGTGGTTTCCCCACTTCCTGTCTGCGGACAGAAGTGGGGCAAACCGGCCAGGGTAAGTGACGGGAGCCTTCACAAGGCTCCCCACCACAATGCCCGGTGATCGGCTCGGCGCAGCATAGCTGCGCTTATGCCGATCACTGCACCGATCGGTGCGCGGCACCGATCGGCGTTAATTCAGACCATCTTTGCCGCGGCGCCTGATGGGTAAAATAGCGCCAGCGGGCGGAGCCACCCGCCGGCGCTGTTACTGCCGGGTGTTAGCGGCGATTTGCCGCTAACACCTGGCGGCTGTGCGGGGGGGTCGCGGAGCGATCCCCCTGCAAAGCCCCTTAGCGGCCCTGGGACGTACTGATACGCCCAAGGTCGTTAAGGGGTTAAAGGGCCAGCGTGCCAGTGATTTGCTATTACCAGGCGCTGATCCTATGTAAGCCCTGCCCCTTCCTTGTTTCCTTGCTGGATCAATAGTGCCCTAGTGCCTTGATTATTGCTTATTGCGTGTGCCGTACCATTTGCCTCTGTCCTTGCTGCCTATCCTTCCTGCCTGTCACCGATTACGAGCTTGCTTCACGATTTTGTACCACGATGCACCTTGGCTGCCAACACAAGCAAGTCACGTCAGGGGGAGTGACCTTGTAGTGTTCCGCTGAAGCAAGCCCAACTTGCTTTGCGGCTGGCTCTGGTGAATACCAGGCCTTTTTAGATTCTACTACCTGCTGTTGCTTATATAACCGCTTGTGGTGATCCAGAGGATCCACACCTCAGGCCTGTTATTGTGGTTAGCCTACCGTTACAGTTCGATCTGGCCATGGATCTCGCCAAGGTGCCTTTGCCAAGCGTCGTGGACCTCACCACCATTGTGGCACAGCAGTCGCAGCAGATCATGCAACAGGTACAGCAGCTTAACCAGCTAACAGTCATGATGCAGCAGCTCTTCACCACTCAGCAGCCAACTTCCGTGGCTTCTTCAGCCTCAGTGGCTCCTGTGGTTTTCGTCATCCCCAAGCTCTGTTTGGCTATGCTGATAAAGTTTGACGGAGACCCTAAGGCCTGTAGGGGCTTCATCACCCAGTGCTTTCTGCATGTGGAACTTATGGCCACTCATAAGTTCCCGACTAAAAGGTCCAAGGTGGCCTTCATGGTCAGCCTCCTCTCCAGAAAAGAACTGGCCTGGGCTACTCCTTTCTGGGACAGAGATGATCCGGTCATGGCCAACCTCGCTACGTTCCTACATGAGTTCCACAGCGTCTTTGAGGACCTAGCCTGCTCATCTACTGCCAAGACAGCTCTACTGAACCTACATCCAGGGGATTGTTCTGTATGCGATTACGTAGTACAATTTCACGCCCTGGCCTCGGAATTGTCCTGGAATGATGCAGCACTAAGAGCCGCGTTCAGGAAGGGCCTTTCCAGCCAGATAAAGGACGTACTGTTCACCCAAGACCCCTCTTCTACCCTGAGTGAGCTTATCCATTTGGTCACTTGTATTAATGTGCGCTTTTCGGAGAGACAGAAGGTGCTCTGTCAGGAACGCAAGCCAGTAAGGTCACATAGTCTACCCTATCTTGCTCCAGTATTTCAAAGGCCACCACTGCCATCTTCTCTGCCAACCCCTGAAGAGACCATGCAAGTGGAAAGAGAACACCTGACTCCACAAGAATTGTTCCGACGACGTAAGGAGAACCTGTGCCTCTACTGTGCCAGCCCTGAACACTAGCACAGGAAAACAGACCGAGACCCTTCTACCTCATCCTCCTTATGACTGCCCTATTGATCTGCTGCCCGGTACTAGTCCCACCCAGGGTTTACCCATTGTTCATGGCAGAGACTCAGGCCATGTCGGCCTACATACAAGAGAATCTCAAGAAGGGGTTTAGTCGCAAGACTTCTCCAGCCAATGCCGGGGTTCTTCTTTGTAGAGAAAAAAGACGGTTCACAGCGTCTGGCACTGAAGAGCCAAGATTTTTTCTAAATTGGACTTTCGGGGGGCCTACAATCTCATTCAGATCTGAGAGGGTGATGAGTGGAAGATGGCATTCAACACTTGTGATGGGCACTTTTACCTGTTAAAGCCCTTTGGCCTGTGCAATGCTCCAGCAGTTTTCTAGGAATTTGTCAATGACATATTCAGAGACCTCTTGTATACCTGTGTTGTTGTCTATTTATTTGACATCCTGGTTCTCTCGCCCGATCCAGAGTCCCACCAGTTTCATGTGCGTCAGGTCTTGAGGCATCTATGAAATAATCACTTCTATGCCAAGCTTTAGAAGTGCCTCTTGCACCAGACCAACCTCCTGTGCCTTGGATATATCATTTTGGACAAGGGTTTGCAGATGGACCCCACAAAATCGTCCACTGCTCTGCACTGGCCGCAACCCATCGGTTTCCAGGGAATACAGCGTTTCCTGGGTTTCACCAATTATTACAGGCAATTCATCCCACATTTCTCAACGATGGTGGCACCAATTGTAGCACTCACCAAGAAGAATGGCAACCCAATGCTATGGCCACCAGTGACTGAAGAAGCCTTCTCTAAGTTAAAATTGGCCTGCCCTTCTGTCCCGACCCAATACCGAGAAGCCTATCTTCTTGAAGTTGATGCCCTTTCCATGGGGACTAGGGCAGGCCTCACACAAAAAGGCCCCAAAGGCAAGACCCTGATGTGCGGATTCTTTTCTAAGATGTCCTGCAGAAAAGAATTACACCATCGGAATCGGTACTTACTGCCCATCAAACTGGCCTTGGAGGACTGGCACCATCTCTTGCAGGGGGCTCATCACCCGGTAAATATCTATACCAACCACAATAATCTCCTCTACCTCTAGATGACGCAACGTTTAAATCCACGCCAAACCAGGTGGTCCCTTTCCCTATGAGTAAGGGAATAGTAGTCATCAATTGAGTGTTTGTTTTTTATTGGTATTTAAATACATTTTTTATACATACTGGATTGTGCATGCTGGACATCTTTTGCTTATACGTGCTGCAATACCATTGTTTGGTACTGAGTACCATGCATCTCTGCATTATGGAAGGAGCTACCAAAATCCTCTTGTTTCCGGTTTTCCTTTCTTTTCCCTTCAATTTTTGTAATCATTTCCATCTTCGAAGGATTTCAAAACCGAGCCCTTTCCCATGCTTCAGACATTATTGGTGAAAGGTTCCCTCACACATTTTTCACCAAAAATGAAAAAACTCCACACTTCCTAGACCCCCAAAGTGCACTCCCCGGGGAAGAGTACGAATGGATTTTTTCAACATTTCCCTGGTCAATGGAAAAATTTCCGGGCCGGGGAAATTTTTCCTCCGCCACTTTGTGCAGCGCCAAGGGTGACTGGTTAGCCCGTGCCATGGGGAGAATTTTTTTTAACCCCGGAATCGACTCCCTGGCACTCCTTTCTTCATTGTCTTTAGACAGTACCGCTGCCCACCTCTCCCGCTGCCCTCTTCTTTTGATGTTCCTTCGGTGGACGATCTGGTCCAAAGATCATTTTTCCCTAGAAAAAAGCATGCAAGTCCCTTTCAAACGAACCCAGCCTTAGAAAACCCCAACAGTATAAAAAAGCCCCTTTCCCTCCCCTTGCTCCCGGGGACCAGGGGTTTACTATAGGGAGACTATCGGGGGAAGATCCCCCGCACTGGGGGCCTTTTGGGGCCATTTTTAGGTACTTAGACACATCAACCCAGTGGCCTACAAACTCCAGCTTCCTCCCACAATGCGCATCCCAAACTCCTTCTACTTCTCTTTGCTAGAACCGGTCATCCTTAATCAGTTCTCACAGTTCTCCTGTAGCGGATTCTACCAATGTCTTTACGGTGACGGAGATCTTGGCCATGAAGACAGTTATGTAAAGATGATTTTTTTTTAGTTGACTGGAAGGGGTTCAGGCCAGAAGAAAGGTCCTGGGAGCCAGAGGATAACATCTTGGACCAGTGTCTTTTAGTTAGGTTCTTGCAGTCTAGAAAGAGGGGGAGGCAAAAGGGGGGGTTCTATAATGGGTGCCCCCGCGATCCACACGTTGGGTCGCAGGCACACCCACACTCCCATTGTCCCTGCGGCTAGTGGTGCCACAACTCGCATGTCGCATTCGCAGCTCCATCCCCCACTCACCTCTCCTCACTCCTGCCAGCTAGATTTAAAGGGCCAGCACGACGGTGATTTGCTATCACTGGGCACTGACCCTATTTAAGCCTTGCCCCTTCCTTAGCTCCTTGCCAGATCAATAGTGTCCTAGAGCCTTGAGAGAAAGTGTTCCTGTAGTGATTATTGCTATTCCGTGTATCGTACTGTTTGCCTCTGTCCTTCGACCACGAACCTTTGCCGCCTGTCCTGACCATACTGCCTGTACCAGACTACGAGCTTGCTTCACGATTTTGTACCATGCTACACCTCAGCTACCGCTGCAAGCAAGTCGCGTCATGGGTAGCAACCTGCTTGTGTTCCACCACAGAAAGCCCAACCTGACTTCTTTTGGGCTCTGGTGAATACTGGACCTACTTAGACTCCGCTCCCTGGCGTGGCTTACACCATCACTTGTGGTGGTCCAGAGGATTAACACCTCAGGCCTGTCTTTGGGATTAAGCCTATCGTTACAAACCACACCTGATTTCTACGGAATCCCATCCCTTTGCTGGATACAGCACAACGAAATATCGAGAACGCATATAAATCTATTATCAGGCATTTATGCATTTCTTGATCGTCATAATTAAACACGCCTTTGGTTCTTATTAATGTAATGACAAGGACAAACAATTGTTTTGGGAGTATTTTATTCCTGACAACTTTATAGCTCTTGATCCACTGACTAATAACAACAAAAATACATTGGTAATTTACACAGTTCAAATTTCACGTTAGGAACCAAGTTCTAAGCGCATCACTGTAGGACTGGGTTTTATCACGCACATTGTGATGCATAAAATGTACATAACACACTTTATTTTACACATGAAAATGCACATAAAAAATGCAAAAGTGTCCCATAGGTTTGAATAATGATATGCACCATTCAGGCACAGGGATATGCCCTGTGGGCATTGCCGGACATGGTGATTGACGGTTGCTATAGAGACCTATACTCTGTCCTGCTCTGTATTGGTGTCTATTGTATGAGTGATCTGAAGATCACTCATACAATTCCCCTATGGGGAAAAGTAAAAAAAATGTGAAATGCCCTTTTCCCCTTTACAAACGCTAATCGCCCCCAAAAAGATCAAAAATAAATAAAGTACCCATATTTGGTATCGTCACTTGTGTAACGACCTACCCTATAAATATGTCACACTAATTTACCTGCACATTGAAACACCATAAAAAACAAAAGAAACCAATCACAGAATTGAGATTTTAGTTCATCCCGCAGCACATAAAATGTAATAAAAAGCGATCAAAAACTCATATAAACACCAAAGTGGTGCCAATTAAAAAGACAGTTCATACCGCAAAAAAATGTCCATACACTGCTCTGCATATGGAAAAATAAAAAAGTTATGGCTATCAGAATATAGCGATGCATAAATATTGTTTTACACAATAAAACACTTCTTTTTGTTTTTTTTTTAAAGCATTGCCGCATTAAAAAAAACTATATAAATTGGGTATCACTGTAATCGTCTCGACCTATAAAGTAAAATGAACTTTAAATGCATACTGCACGGTGAGCGCTGTTAAAA
The DNA here is from genome assembly GCA_025379985.1 of Phyllomedusa bahiana. Taxonomy (NCBI): domain Eukaryota; kingdom Metazoa; phylum Chordata; class Amphibia; order Anura; family Hylidae; genus Phyllomedusa; species Phyllomedusa bahiana. The sequence continues at coordinate 30,156 of JAODAL010017722.1, forward strand.
ATAAAAATAAAAAACACTCCTAGGTTTGCAGTATTTTCTTCACCCTGCCTTCAAAAAAACAGATTTAAAAATGATCAAAAAGGCTTGTCCCCCCAAAAATGATATCAATAAAAACGTCAAATCATTCCGCAAACAACAAGCCCATACACATAAAAATAAAAAAGTTATGGCTCTCAGACTATGGCGATGCAAAAATCGGTTTTCCTTTTTGAATAAAAGTGTTTCAATTAAAAAACAAGTAAAAAGTAGTAAAACAGTAAAAAAAAAAAAAAAAAAAATTGGGTATTGCTGCAATTGTATTGACCTGCTGAGTAAAGCTAGCATGTCTTTTATACTTCATGGTGAACGCTGCAAAAATTAAAAATAAAAAACACCACCAGGATTGCTGTATTTTGTTCAAAACACCTCACAAAAACCTTAATAAAAAGTGATCAAAGCGTCATATGCACCCAATAATGGTATCAACAAAAACGTCAACTTATCCCGCAAAAACAAGCCCATAATCAGCTCTTTATACAGAAAAATAAAAAAGTTATGGCTCTCAGACTATGCGGACATAAAAGCGCAGTTTTATGTAAACGCATTTCTATTGTGTAAGAGTAATAAAATATAAAAACCTATATAAAATGTATTTTGCTGTAATTGTACCGACTCCATAGTAAAGATATTATGTAATTTATGCTACAAGGCGAACGCTATAAAAATGAAGCCCAAAAAACAATGGCGTAACTACACCACCTCCCCCATTTTCATGGCCCAATGTAAAAAAACAAAACTATGGAACACCTGTACGCCCAAAATGCACAATACACACCTAGATGAGATCCATGAGGGGTGTTGAATCCAAAATGGAGCGACTTCTAGAAGGTTTCACCTGTTCTGGTACGTCAGGGGCTTTGCAAATGCATACAGGGTATTGCCAAACTTAGAAGAAATTGCGCAACAGACTTTGGGATGCTTTTTTTTTCCAGGATTCCTTGTAAAAATTAAACATTTTAAGCTAAAATTGCAGATTGTTGGAAAAAACAGCCTAACGCTAAAAAAATTTGTACAATGTACTCACTGAACCCCTGGATATATTCCTTAAGGGGTATAGTTTCCAATTTGGGGTCTTTTTAGAGGTGTTTATTAAGTTTTAGCACCTTAGGGTGGCCACAAACCTGAAATGGCGCCCAAATAAAATTATATTGAAAATGAGACCCCAGAGTCCAGTAGGTGCTCCTCCTATTCTGAGGCTTATGGTTGAGCCAAATAGCGCACTAGAGCCACATGTAGGATGTCTATAAAAATGGGTATCAATATTAAGTTGCATTTCCATTGTCACATCTACCATGTTCCGGTGAATAATGGATAAAAATTGAAAATCTGCAAAAAAAGTGAAATTTTGAAATTTCACCTGCACGTTGCTTTAATTTCTGTGAAACACCTAATGGGTTAATAAACATCCTAAATGTTGTTTGAATGAAGGGGTGTAGTTTCTTATATGGAGTAATTTATGGGGGAATCTAACATGCACGTCCCTCAAAGCCACATCAGAACTGGCGTGTTCTTTAAAAATAGCAAATGTTGCAAATTTTCTTGAAAATGTGAACAATTACTACTACATTTCTAAGTCCCCTAATGTAAAAAAAAATCTACAGTGGATATATTGTAGATGCTAGTTATAAATTATTTTGTGGTAAAATTATCTTCCTGCACCCCAAAATTTTAGAATTTGAAAAAGCATTTTCCCATTTTCACAAAAAGTTAATTTTCACAAAAAACAAGGATTCATGGACCAAAATTTCTTACAACTTTAAAGGCACAAAATGTCACAAAAAAAGTCTCTGAAAAAAACCCTGGATAGGAAAAGTTCAAAAAAATTTATTTCACATAAATTGGGGCACATTTCAAAAATAGGGCTGGGTCAGGAAGGCCACAACTGTCTGGATCCCTAAGGGGTTGATACTTAGTCCCCCTAGGGCACTTGATCACAGTACTATTGTATTGCCGTATATAGGATTTTCACTTATATAATTATATACCTGTCCCTCACCACTGCATTCCCGAGTTCTTGAGGAGCCACTTCTCTTCATCCAATTTTCCCCGTTCAACACCAGAAAAGCCCCTCATAAGGAACAAATCAAACCTTTGGTGAAAAAACGAAAATCTGGAAGTGAAAAGGAGCAGATCCCAGTGAGTTCCGGAGCAGTGGTGGTGGAAGACAGGTCGATAAGTATAGCTCTTTTTTTTCTTTTTCTCTGTAGTCTGGCCCCATTTCAAAACAATTGTCTTTAATTTTCTGGATAACACCTTTAAGTAGCAATAATTTTCAGGGATACGCTACACCACTAGGCCATATATTTGCCAAAGATGTTGAAAATTTGGTACCGATGGCCATACCAGTGATATACCAGCAAATAAAACTGACCATCCAATGTAAAAAAATAATAAAAAAAGTATAATATATATATATATATACACACACACCATATATATATTATATATATATATATATATACACATATATATATATATATATATATATATATATACACACATATATATACGTAAGAAGATATAAGGTGTCCATGAAAGTTTTTTGGGTTAAAGTTAAGTACAAGCTGTAAGTATTAAGAAACCAAACTATGCTAAATTATGCAGTATAACAGTATACAATGGTAACATCTGTTGTGACCCAGGTATACAAACTATTCCATTTTAGCTCTTTGATCAGCATGAAAATGTTTTGTATCTTGCTCAAAACCAGAATTTGTAACCAGATTACTTTTTGTAAATAACTATCAAGCCAAGCGCTTAGATTTTCATTTAGAGACCCAATGCCTGCCACACAAAAAGGTGCAACAACAACAGTTTTTTGGCGTGCCCAATGTTGCCCCTGGTGCTGAACACAGAGCTGAAGGTGCTGGATCCAATCCTAATGAAGCTGCATGAGAATTTTCTGTGTTGATAACTTTTCAACCACAAAATCTATTGCAATTCTGATTGTGGCAAACTATTTCTGATTCAATTCTGGTCTTCTTTGATAAACCAAATCAAAAAAACTTGCCTTTGATCCAAAATGTTGGCTTTCAAGATGGCGGCCATGCTCCAGCCGTAGCCTAAAAGATAGGTCCCCTCATCTATTACTTGCTGGGGTATTCAGATATGTAATTTTTCCTTTTGCTTCTGAAATAAAAGGGTGTTCTGGGACTTTTTACTCAGACTGTATATTGCAAAGATGACTACAATGCTCTCTTAACATAAAATATTAATTGGTCCCAGGACGATCAATGTATGCTGAAACCATAACTCTATTGAAAACTAGTAATTGGTTCCAAAGCGCCAAAATGTCTCCCAATATAATACGTTTGCCATGTGGCTTTTCCTATTTGTTTGGCCGTGTTGTATGCCCCATGCAGCCGCCTCTGATCCTCCTGGCTACTGGGGGAGGTTCGGTCCCATCCTTCTATTATTTAGCCTTTGTAGGCCCAGCTGAGCGTGGCTTCCTTAGCCAATCCTCTTCCACCTGGGGCTTTATTAAGCAGTCTCTCCCACACGTCTGAGCCTGATCCTTGTGCTTAGAATGATGTTCTTTGCCTTGGATCTTGTCATCTAGTTTGTGTCATGTTTGTGTCTGTCTGCCTTGTTTGTTCCTAGCTTCATGCTTATGTCTTTGTTTGTTCTTAGCCATAGTTCTTAGCCATAATCCTTGCCATAGTCCCTGCTGTGTCTGGTCTGTCTGTTCCTTGTTCATGTCTGCCTTGTTTGCTTCTGCCATGTCTTCTTGTCTAGCTCCTTGCCTTGTCATTTGCTTGCAACCATTGCTCTATGTCTAGCCTCGCATTCCTATGTTTTGTCTTGTATTCCAGTTTTGTTTTCCTATGTCTTATACTTAAAGGGGTTTTGCCACGATGTAATGTTGACATGGGATCCTCCAAAATGGACATTAAATCACTTTTCTAAATATATGTGATTACAAAAAGTGATGGCTGTGAGAGCTACAGCATTGCTCATTCCCCCTTAGTTTCCTTAAAGTTTACATTAGACACAACCAGGACACTGACAGGAGCTGATCTGTTTGCGTGTTTGCACTTCTTATCTGATGACAGGGAACATGAAGGGCTGGGGAGAAAGTGCAGTGTATGAGGTTGTCTGCTGTATTGAGAATCCACTGGTTGTAATGTAATTATTTGAGTAAACATTGCAGACGCTCCCTTCTTCCTCGCTCTCTGCTCCCTCTCACCCCTGCAGCCCTTCATGACTCAGAATGCTATGTTTATATCCTCTCCTGAGCAGATAAGAGGTAAGTAACTCACTTTGTGGCAAAACCCCTTTAAGCCTCTATCTGGCCTTCCTGTTTGGTCTCTGTCAGGCCTGTCTATTATGTTCTGTGTCTTGTTATAGGTTTTTCCCATGTTACAGTACCTGGCATGACTCCTGGCCTCTTGCTTTGTCTTTTGTCCCCTGTCTGTGTGGTGCCAATGTGGGCATTTCTGATCTGTCCAGGTTAGCTGCCAATGCCAAGGACTGCTCTGGCAGCCATTGGGGGTAAGCCAACCTCAAATCTCTGAAGAATCCAATGGCCACTTAGTCACGCCCCCTTGATGTTAGCCCAGTAGTGACACAGTGGGTCCACTACCCACCGTGAAAACATAACTCAAGTCCCTACATATAACAGCAGAAAGATCTGCCAAGAGCTGGAAATCATTTTTTTGTTTTGAGGATAGGAGCTTCTTTGCATCATGTACTTTATACACAACGGACCTTATCTATGAAAACCGACTATCTTTGTGGTCCGTAGCAACCAATCAGAGCTCGGCTCTTATTTCTTAGGGTATGTTCACTCGGTGTATTGTGGCGCATACTTGTGCGTGCCACAATACGCTGGGGTGTGGTCCGGCCCTCATTCACTTTCATTTTCCCCCCACGTGATACGCGTGGGGAAAAATGGCAGGTATTCATAGCTCTCTATGAGAGCTATGAATTGCTGTAGTTGTGGGGCGTATTTCGGGCAAATTGCAGCACAACTACGTGCCAAAATACAGCCCGCAAAGACGCCATGTAACATACCCTTATAATGCTCTGGAAAAAATTAAAGCTGAGCTCTATTTGGTGACTATAGGCAACAAAGATAATCTTACTGTTAGACAGTTTTGATAAATAAGTCCCATTGTATCACGATAAAATAAATTTTGATCACCCATTAGATGGGGCCCAAAGGAGCAGCTCATCCTGGCACATGTAAAGAGCAGCACAGGACATGTAGTATTGCACTGTACTGTAGAGAGGCGCTACTAGAGCACCAATTATTGCATGCACTATAGTTATTAAGATCTTCAAAATAATTGGTCAATCAGATGAGCTGCAGATCAGCAGTGTCTGTGATATTGTATGTTGACGATGGTTTTAAGATCTGTCTCAGGTAGTGTTGAGCGATTACGTTGGCTATCGACATCGGTCGATAGTCGGCCATCATTGATAAGGTTTTTCGATAGTGAGCAGTCGATTTTGAGCGATGACCATTAAAGTCTATGGGAGAGCAACAACACCTTCATTCTTACACCCAAACAGGGCTGGAGAAGCTGAAATTAACATCCACAACAGTCAAATGGATACCTGCTACATCTTAGGCAACACACTTAGGTTATAAAAGCCACAGAAAAAAAAAACACAGACCATTCACTATCCCTTGTCTTGTACCACAGCCTGACCCTTAAACCTGCATCACCCACAAATTGAAAAGTGCCAGAAGGCAGTATGATTTGAACAATCATCTTACTTGAACTGGACATTGAATATCCCAGTCCTGGAACGCAGCATGAGCCCCAAACCTGCATGACCCCAGATTAAAAAGTGCCGGAAAAAGGAGTCTTTCAACCCCCAAATTTTAGTTTCACTGGACATTGACTATACCTGTCCTGGGCCACAGCATGAGCCCCAAACCTGCATGACCCCCACATTTAAAAAGTGCCGGAAAAAGGAGTCTTTCAACCACCATTTTAGTTTCACTGGACATTGACTAACCTTCTGGCCACAGCATGAGCCCAAACCTGCAGACCCCAATTAAAAAGTGCCGGAAAAAGGAGTCTTAAACCACCATTTTAGTTTCACTGACATTGACTATCCCTGTTCTGGCCACAGCATGACCCAAACCCGCATGATCCATGCTGACGATGCTGATGACGACAATTGTGGCCGTTACTGGAGGAAGAGGAGGTAAGACTGCTAGATGCAGGTTGCATTAACCACTGAAGGACAGAATGGCGACGATGTTCGTTACTTAGATTCACAGGGCCCTGACCCAGCGATGACAGGCCTGACGGTCCTGCAACTGACGATCCGCTGAAATGCGTGTTGTCGCCAGCACTGGAAGGAGCACCTTCTCTCGTACCTCTACCTCCATGTGCTACCCCCCCTCTTTGCTCGTTAACCACCTGCATTTCGCTCCATGTTCAGAAATATAAAAATTTGAGAAGGTATGGAATAGTTTTGGAAAGTCTATTATTAACAGACGGCAAATCACAGCTATTCTCAAATCCCTCTAATCAAAACAAAATTGCTGGATTCAATTTAACTGCAAGGTGTCCATCAACAAATCTGGACTGGGCAAAAGTGCAAAAAACACATATCTGTTATATTTCGTATAATACACGGTATTTTTTGCACCTTTCAATTCACCTGTGGTGACTATAGAATTGCTGTTTTAAGATTTACGTGGATGCTGCGTCAATGAACAAAGCTGGGTGAGCAAAAGTCAAAAAAACACGTATCTGTTATGTTTTCGTATAATACACGGTATTTTTTGCACCTTTCAATTCACCTGTGGTGACTATAGAATTGCTGTTTTAAGATTTACGTGGATGCTGCGTCAATGAACAAAGCTGGGGGTGGGAAGAGATCAAAAAAAAACGTATCTGTTATGTTTTCGTATGATACACGGTATTTTTGGCAACAAACAACCTGTGCTGACTACAAGATTGCTGGATTGTAATTTAACTGCAAGGTGATTATATCAACACAGGTGGATTTGGTAAAATTGAAAATGAACACAAATCTGAAATGTATACTGATAATAAAAGTGGAGTTTTGCACCTAACAAAGAGACCTGCAGTTACTAGAAATGATTTGTATCCAATATAAGTTCAGGCTGCCCAATATCCAGGAAATATTTCAATAGCAAACTGTTAATAATAAAGATATTCCACTACAATGTCTACACTAAGTCTTGGTGAACTTTATCCAGTGTTCTTTATAGATAGAGCTTGTCTGTGTTCGCCCGCGGCCCCCCGCCCCCGCTCCCCCGTGAATTTACAGCGGTAGATGCTGCTTTAAAATTCTCTAGCTAACTACATAAAATCTTCAAATCTCTAATCTAACTAAATTGGAAGGATCACAGCTAACAGTAGAGGTTTCTCTGTGCAGAAATAGACTAATTTCGCTGAGCTGTTTGGCCACAGGCAGAGCGCAGGTCTTATTCCTATGAGACGCTGAGAGACGCTGAGAGAAACTAAGGCTGAACAGGAAACGCTGTTCTATGTAATACGAGGTCATGTGATTTTTCCAGCCAATCGCAACCATACACATCCCAGTCATGACGTCGCACACACATCTCACCCTGCTCTATTCTGTAATCTGATTTGCTGGCCGCCAAAATTACAGGAAGCGCCGAAAATGGCGCGATCTTAATAGATGATGCACAGATTTTAACCTTAATTATCGCATGATCTGAAAATTTCGATCACCATAAAAACCTTGCCGATTTCAATTTTGTCGATAAAAATCGCTCAACACTAGTCTCAGGAACTAACATTGTATGTTAAAAAAAAATATATTGTATCGTGAGGTCATTGTAACTTATGGGAGCACTGTGTAAATTACAGATGAGCTTCACTTTAAAGTATAGTTGCACCTTCTGTGTATTCATATTAACACACTAGGTACATACTGTATGGGAATTGTATAAACAGCAATGTCCTCAATAGAAAATCTAAAGCTTTTTATGATGTAAGTGACATGATCAGCTTAGTCAAAGCTGGTAAACAGCAGACTACCTGCTCTGCAAAGAGGATAATTATATATCTGATAATAACATTTAGACAGTACTACCAGTTTTAGATATTAATGTATAATTCCAATGAATAAAGACAGCATTGGCTCTAATAGAGTCACGTACAGTGTTCGGGAATTTGGAAGTGACATTTCATAGCAATGCTCAGTTCTTATCTTCCTACATTCTAATAAAGTGTCTTATGCTATTAACAAGATATTATTTTTGTTATATGATGTTATTTGGAAAATAAAACTGATTTTTATTTATTTTTTAATTACAGCAGTAAATTTCTTGTAAGGATGTACGACGGTCAGAAGCTCAATATTATCTGCACTTCTCGCTTCCATTACCCAGTAGTGATTGTGTTTTACGGATAAGGTCTGGGACCGAGTGTTTGCCCAGTGCTACTTCTTAATTCATTATTTACTTAGGAAGAAACACAAAGGCTATGTATACATGGCAGTGGACAAAAAAACGACCTGTGAACCAAATCCAGCTTATGTCCACTGCTTGTCAAAAGCTGCTTAAAAAAAACGGCCTTTTTCTGGTTTTTAGTGCCTTTTTTGGCGCTTTCTTTGCAGAAATGTCCAGCATTAGATTTGCTGTGTATTTCTGCAAAAAAAAGTGCCACAAAACATCCGGAGCTTTACATAGACTCTAATAATAAACTTTCTGCCCTGCTCAGTCGTTTTTTGTAACATCAAAAACGACCAGCAAATAAAACGTTCTGTGGAGACAACAAGACGTTTTTACTATGGAAGTCTATGGGACCTCTTTTCAGTCGTTATTTGAACGTATGAAAAAACGAAAATTTTTGTGTGCAGTGGAGCCATAGCAAATCTATTGCTGTGCACCTCTGCAAAAAAAACTAGCAAAAAAGTGTTAAAAATGCACAAAAAAGGCAAAACACACCAAAAAAATGACTTTTTTCAGCAGCACTTGACAGGCAGTGGACATAAAACTCCGTTTTGTGAATGTCTTTAGGATTTGGTTTTCAGGTCATTTTTTTGTCCAATGGTGTGTAGACCTAGCCTAAGAATGTCTGTATTGTTCATGGGCAGATGTGTCACTGTTGGTGATTAATCTGTATATTCTCTGACTTCTGAGGCAGATAGTAGTCTGTTTCTTTTCTTAATCAATTAAAAAAAAGGAATGGTTAAAACACTGCAACAATATTGTTGAACGTGGATCACCAGAATTGCATGACGTCTTTCACTGTTTAGCCTGTCATCTTGATTCAGAGCAGCTATGTCCATCAGGTTTCCAATAATTCTTTACAATGTACAGCGACCACAAATCAAAAAAGAACATCAGACTTTAAAGTCAGCCATGATTGTGTAGCTGTCACAGTGGGATTCTGCCGTCATGAGGTGGATCCACTAGGTCAACAAAGAGGGTTGGCTACACCAACACTGAGGAGCAGAGTCTAAAGAGCTCCCAGTATTTACCAGAGCCCGCCGCAAGGCAGGTTGTACTTGGCTGCAGAAAACCCCCAGATCGCTACCCGCGGCATAGGTCTCTAAGCTGACAGCTGACAAACCAAGAGGTGTGGCAAACAGGGTGGCAACATTCTAACAAGGTCAAGAACAGGCAAGAGGTCAGAGCAGGCAGTAGAGTAGGCAAAAGTCAAGAACATAGCTAAGGTTGGTAACAGTAAGTCAATCAGGAACAAATGTGCAGAAACAGTGTAGATGTACGGAATGAACACCAATAACTGGACATGTTGGGTGAGGTGTCCAGAAAAAACAATGGCCAGATGTGGTTGACTGAGCAACAAGTGGGTGGGGCATACTAGCCCTTTAAATCAGGAAGAGCTGGTGCGTGCGTTCCCTAGAGTAGGGGTCCCCAACTCCAGTCCTCAGGGCCCACCAAAAGGTCATGTTTTCTGGCTTTCCTTAGCATTGCACAGGTGATTTAATTATGCTGCACAGGCGATTTAATTAGGCCTTGTTCACACGGCTTATTTCGCCGTGGATTGGCGCCGTACTGCGTGCCGGATTTGCGCTGCAGTACGGCGCCAATCCGTCGCAGTAATTACGGTAATCCACTGTTTTCATAGAGAACAGTGGATTCCGTCGCTCCTCCCCACTCGGCGAATCCGCCGGGCGGGGAGAAAGTGACATGCACAGTATCCAGGCGCAATCCGCGCCGGGGCTAATGGAAGTCTCTGGGGCCGGCGGGCCGCGCCCCCACCCCGCCACCACCCCGCACCTTATTCAAGCCGGAATTGCGAGCAATCCGGCCTTATTGTCAGTGCATTCTGTGGGAGATCCTGAAAACATGACCTGTTGGTGGGCCTTGAGGACTGGAGTGGGGGAACACTGCCCTAGAGGAAAGCTGCTTGCAGGCAACTGTACAGGCAAGGGAGGAGTAAGGGAGAGTTACCAGCCAGGCAGAGGCAGAGGAACAGGGGCGACCACAGATCAGCACACAGACTGCAGTGCATCCTGTTACATGAGACAACTGGCCAGAAGCACAGATGTGGTAACACATCAGAGCCCGTAGTACAACCCATTACAGTAGCCTGCTGAACCAGACTGAAAGACCATTTAAAGACTTAGGAAACCTTAGCGTGTAACACCATGGGCCACATGTATGAAAACTGTCTAGGTCTAAAACTCCCTTTGTTGCCCATAGCAACCAATCAGAGCATCCGGAGCACTATATAAAATGAGAGAGGCGCTCTGACTGGCTGCTATGGGCAACAAAGGGAATTTTAATACATGTGGCCCAATGAGTCAACAATTTCTCACATTACTCTAATTTTCTGAATTTTGGGTTTTCATTCGCTATAATCCTTAATCATCCACATTAAAAGAAATAAATGCTTGAAACATATGGCTCTGTGTATAATACGTCAATACAACGTATGGGTTTCCCTGTGACTTATATTATAGAAATACATTTACTTGTTAAGGATAGTATAATTTTTTTAGATGCATTAGTATGTCTGATTACCTGCCATGCTTCTAGGTAAAAAAACAAAACACAATCGACCACAATATTTTGTCCAGCAAAGAAAGCATATACAGTGGCTGTATCATACATAAATTTGACTTGCAACTATTTAGCATATGCAGATTCTTGTCATTTAACTGTACTGTTTTGCTCCTAAAAATAGAAAGTTCAAGTTTTATTATTTTCTTAGCATTTTGTAAATCCACCTTTGGCTTTCAACACTGCCTGAATCATTATGGGCTCTGGATCAGATTCAAGCAGTCTTGATCAAAATCTGATACCAGGTCTGTTCTACAGGTTCCCAATGTTGATACATACTGGTCGACTCACTTGGGGACAAATACAGCTTTTTTTTCAACTCTACCCACACATGTTCGATTCAATTGAGGTCTGGGGACTGTGGGGGCAAATCCATCAACTTTACTTTATTGTCCTTGACCCATTTCTTCGCCAATCTTGACGTATGCTTTGGGCCACTGTCCTGCTGGAACACTTTGTCGTTCTTTTAATATCCATAGTACTGGAGTATATGAAGTAACTCATCTTGTAGGATACTCACATATAGCTCAGCATTGAGACCACTATTGATCCTGGTCAAGAATCCAATGCCTTTGGCTGTGAAACAACCCTATATCGTCAGGCTTTCTCCACCAAACTTGACAGTTTCTTCAATTTCAGTCCATTAGCCCCCATTTCCCTTGATTCTTCCAGACCCATTTCCCACAGAGCCAGTCTATTATTTTCATCCTTTGCTCAAAGAAACTTTCAAAACCCGCTGTCCACTTTTCGTACTTTTTTTGTAAACTCGAGCCAACGTTTCTTATGATGATATTAAAGTTGAGGCTTCTTCACCTTTTTTTGATCACCATTGCAGACCTGTGTAATACGTGTCACATGGTGCTTGAGGGAGTCGAATCTCACTTTTACGAAGCATACCAAGCCCCCTCCACTGCCGTGTTTGTTGCGCCAAAATAAAGGGCCTTTGATAAAGTCAATTGTTAACTTCAATATTTTGCCTGAACGTCCATCTCTTGGCTTTGGAATAAATGAACAGACTTCATTTCATAATCTTCCACCTGTCATGACACTCCTAAAATGCAGATTGGCAATTTTCTTGGCCAAGAGACTGCCATATTTTTCTGGATGATGGGGTTCTCTTTCTTGGAGATTTCAGGGCTCCTCAAACCCAGGACCTTTTGCTTGGGAATCAACCTAAAAACACACTGTTAGTGAAAGTGAGAACGGGTTGTAATTTGCAGAATACAAGAAGAAATAGATTGTTCCACCACCGAGAGCAAAACAGTAACAATGCCGTTACATGACAAGAATCTGCATAACTAAGTAATGCTAAATTTTTGCAAGCAAATTGAAAAGAATAGCCCAAATTTTGTCTATAAAAGAGGGATCTCACATTCAAAGCGTAGTGGACGGGAGTATTGGCCTAAAAAGTCAAAAGTTCAAAACATGGTTACCCTTTTGTTTTGCACTGTACGTGTGGGAAACAAAGTAAACATAGTCCCCGCTCCCTAAGGCGAGTGCGTGCTAGCGGTGTTAAATTTAAAGTGCCAGCGCCCTAGCTTGATCTTTAGTTCATTGTGCCTACTGAGAAAGCGCCAAATTGTTTTCTTTGCAAACCCCGGACCTTCCCTTTTTGCCCCCCGTTTTCTAAACCCCACGAACCTTCCCACCTGTCCTGACCTTCCCCCTGTCCCTTTCTACGAGTTCCAAACGATTTTTTACCTCAACACCCGGCGCCCCCGGGCCCACTAGATTCCCTCTCGATGTGGCTTTCCCAGTTTGGCCTAGGGGATCCACACCCTCCCTTAACTTTGCTAAAAATTATGAACTTATATGTGCTTCCAAACCATAGTTACATAGTTAGTACAGGTGAAAAAAGACATATGTCCAAAAACAATTTTTCCAAGGGGTAAAAAGTGGGGGAAAAGATTTAAGCCTAGTTTTCCCCCACTGAATGAATGCTTTGAAACCCATAAGGGAAAACCCAACTGCTGTAAAAAAGATTTCATTTCTGATCCCGGAGATGCCCTCACCGAATCTAGAATTTTTTTAGGTACATAGTATTAGTATTTTTTATTTCAGGTAGTTTCCTGAGCCTTTCGTGAAACTCCCATCTGTTCCTGCTGTGACCAGCTCCTCAGGCAGGCTATTCCCTAATTAACAGTTCTTACAGTGGAATGCTTTTCCCTCGGGTATTGAATCCTTGTTCTCAACCGAGGGAAAGTCCTCTTGTCTTTTGGGGGGCTTTTCTGAAATAGTTTTTTCCCATACTTTTTGTAGGGGCCATTTTTATACTTATGTAAAATTAAACATTCTCCCCGGGGCCATCTTTTCTCAAGCTAAAATAAGTTTTAATTTTCTAACCTCCCTCAAATTTGAGTCCATTCCCCTTTTTAAGTTTTTGTTGCTCGTCTTTTGTACACTCTCTAGCTCCATTACATCCTTTCTATACACTGGAGCCCAGAACTGAACAGCATATTCTAAGTGAGGCCGCACCAATGCTTTATACAGTGCTAATTTTACATCCTTGTTCCGTGAGTCCATGCCTCTTTTAATACACGCCAATATCTTGCTTGTCTTAGAGGCAGCTGATGGACACTGCATGCTGTTATGTAGTCTATGATCTACAAGAATGCCCAGGTCTTTCTCAGCAAACGATTCTCCAAGTTTTTCTCTTCCTAGGACATATGATGCCTGCAGATTATTTGCACACAGATGCAGAACCTTACATTTATCCACATTGAATCTGATTTGCCGAGTGGATTTCTCCAAACACTCAGTGTGTCCAGGTCTGCTTGCAATTTATAAACATCTTCCATAGATTGCACTACCCAGCATAGCTTGGTGTCATCTGCAAAAAATAGAAACGGTGCTATTAATTCCCTTCACTACAACATTAATGAATAAACTGAATAAAAGAGGAACCAATACTGCTGAGCCCTGGGGCACACCACTCATAACCGGGGACCACTCAGAGTAGGAGTCATTTATCACCACTCTCGGAGTATTATCTGATAGCCTGTTTTTTGTTTTTTTTTCAAACAAGCTTTATTGAATCAACACTATAAAGCACATTAAAGGTAAACAGATGATCGTATATCAAAACAGAATTTAAACATCAAATCTCCCCTTCAAATCTACCGTCTCATTATGAATGACAATATAGCATCTAAAGTTGTCTATAATGCAAACAATCTTATCCACTGACATAATACAAATAAATCCTACCCCTCTCCCACCGAACCGGCCCAAGACCTTCTGCATTCGGTCCACCAGGAGAGCGGCAGGTTACAAACATATCAAGGTATGGCATATCCACTACTGTCAGTTGTAAAAAGAAAAAAAAAATTATTAAAGTCCGCCAGTGAAAGGGGAGAAAAATAAACTACAAATGAAAAATAATATAACTGGTAAACTAATTCAGACGCGACAGAATGCTCAACACAGCTAGGCGACACCAGACAATCGCACAAAAAACACGATCTTATGCAACAATTTCAGAGGAGAAGGTGGAAAGAAGAGCGTGGGCAAATTAGAGTACATAAGCCTAATCAACACGTGGTCCTGTAATCAGGTGACCCCACAAAGATCATCCACTCACTCCATATTCTATAGAATCTATCCAGGGAGTTTTCATTCTCTGCTCTCAGTTCCTCCATTCTTTGGCTGTGAAAGATTTCTTTAAACCAATCATTAATGGATGGGACCTGAGTAGTTCTCCAGATCCTAGGGATCAGTACTCTAGCTGCCGCTAGCAAAATAGGCAATAGCCCCCCTTCAGGGTCCGCATGGGTAGAGGTAACATGGAAAGGAGGAGACCCCGTGGGTCATTCTGCAATCGAATACCCGTGATCTTTGCAATCACCTCAATAACCCTAGTCCAATATGGTTGTATGTCTGCACAGCCCCACCAAATATGCATCATGGTGCCTGACTCCCTTCCACATCTCCAACATGTGGCTGGGGCTTTTTGGGTACAATACATGTAAAAATTGGGGCCCCCGTACCCTCTTGAAAGAATTTTATAATTGAGCTCCTGAATACGACAGGAGACCGAGGTCCTATGCGCCAAGGTGCCCACTCTAGACCTATCCTCCTCAGGCAATCTAACGCCCAATTCTCTCTCCCAACTATCCTGAAATACAGGTCTACTACGAGACATATTATCAAAAAGCATGTCATATACCTCCGAGATAGTGTGCTTCGGAGCACACTGTTGAACACACAGGGCCTCAAATCTCGAGGGGTCTCTAGCCAGATCAAGCTTAAATCTATTGGTATCAAAGTAATGCTTGAGCTGCATATATTGGAGCCACACATTCGGAGTTTGGTTCGTGGGGGCCACCCCTTCGCTATATTGTTTAAAGAGGGTTTTTTTGGTAAAGCTACGATTTCGTAGTTGCCCTCTCCTTGTCTCGTTAAGAGACGGGCGCAGAAATTTGCAAATGGGGTTTTTTTTAAATTTGGGATTAGGGGCCCCCGGGGGGGCATAAAACTTATAGCACCCGTATTTCAAAAACAACTTTGGGACCTTTGAGACCAGGGGCAGACACGACAACTTGATGTCCCTAATGGGGGCAACGCCCCGGCAAAAAAGCTAGCGACCCCTAAATTTTGGGGCACTTCAAGTTGCACCCAAGTTTTGAGGACTTAGCAGGGAAACCAGTCTAGCCTTGGCCGCGATCGCGCTAATAATATATTTCGGGTCAGGGGGGCCAGTCCCCATCCCCATGTCTAATTATAGTGTCTCTACGACCCTCGGTCTCGTTTCCCCCAAAACAAATTCCCAAAAAATTTATTTTAAGTCTCGAAAAAGGGTAATGGAAAGGGGCAACGGGAGAGCCCCGGAACAAATACAGGAGCCTGGGGAATATTCATTTTAAGAATATTAATACGGCCCGTCCAGGAAAATTCCTTCCGGTCCCACTTGCCCAGATCGGCTTTGATAGCCTGGATGAGAAAGGTGAAATTCAGTTACGTGAAATGAGTCTTCACCCACTTGAACGTGAACCTACACTGTAACAACTTTAATTTATCCAGATCCAGGGTAACAGTGCAACGCTTTTCAACCAATTCACTTTAAAGTTACTGACCTGACCAAATCTGTCTAGCTGGTCCATCAGGCTGTGTAATATAAAGAAAGCGTGGGCAAAAGGCGCATTTGTCTTTTGTCCCGATCTGCAATCCCGATCCCTGCTCCCTCAAAAAGGGCCCGCATCGGGCACTCCTCCCCAAACAAATAAGTGGGGGAAAAGGGGCACCCTGCCGTGTCTCATGCGAATATAAAAGGGCTTGGAAGGGCACCTTGACCTGATCTGTGCCGACGGGGTTCAAAACAGAGCCATGTTTTCTCTGCAACAAAACAGGCCCATCCCCATTTTGACAGAGCGGATCCCAAAAAAGTTCCAGTCCCCCCTGCAAACCCTTCCAGCGTCAATGGAAAACAGCAAAAGGGGGGTCTGGACTCTCTGGTGGTTAATCAGAAGAATGTCTTCGGGTTTGCCCCTTTCCCTCCTCCCCGGCACAAAAACTTGGCCTTTTTGTTGAGGTTTTTTCAGATTTGTTAAGCCTAATGGTGATAAGTTTGGGTACAAGGGGCATCAGTGTTAAAATGCGAGAGGCCTATAATTTGCACAAAACTTGGATCTTTTTCCGGGCGGGGGAAAAAAACCGGATATGACCCTTTTGTAAAAGAGGGGGGAAGTTGGGTACCCGAACTGATTTTAAATGACGTTAGGGGGGTCTCCCAACTCATCCTTAAATACCTTATAAATTTGGGCCCGAAAATCCATCGGGCCGGGCTTTTTCCCAGAGGAAAGGGGGAAATCCTCCCCCAAACCCCTGAACCGAGAAAGGGGCCTCAAGAGCCCCTGGGGTCCCTATCTAGTTAGGGCCGGGCTTAAAAAAACCCTTTTTGATTGCCACGTTCGTCCGAAAACGCAAGCAAAGGGTTTTCCTGGTTTTCAGGTGATGGGGACATCCGGTGACCCAACAAACCCCGGGGGAAAATGGCGCACTCCCCGGGGGACCTAGAGAGCCCCAAGGCTGTCTGTGCAACAAGGAGTGATAGGGCATTTTGTTTGCTGTCCTGATCATGCCTGAGTCAGATTGACCAGAATATAATTATTAGCAATAGAATAGCAAAATTAATTACAATGTACAAAAAAAAGCCCCCACATTTCCCCTTCAGGGATTTAAAAAAAAAGTAAAAAAACAAAACATGAAAAAAAAAAAGAAAAAAAATAATAAAAAAAATATTAATAAAAAAAAAATTGTGAAATACAACACCCCCACGAAAAAAAAAACAACCCTATGGGTATCCCCAACGTAAACCGTAGTTTTAATCAAACAGTTTTTAAAATGTAAAAATGTAAGGGTATAAAAAAAAAAAAAAAAAAAAGTTGAAAAAAAAATCTGCGTTTTTTAAAAAGTGAACTTAAACATTCCCCATAAAGTACACTTGCCCGGGAAAAGACGGTCCTCATACAACGCGCATTGAAAAATAAAAAAGTTACAACTGTTGAAAGCGGGAGGCAAAAACTAAAAGAATTTTTGTCTTAAGCCAAAACGTCTAAAAATAGTTAAGGGGTTAAAAAGTCGCCCTTTAATTACCCCCCCCAGGGGCGTTGCTAGGGCCCAAACATCCGGGCTGGGCCTTTAATTTTTTTCTGAGTAGGGTGGGTGCACACGGAATTTTTTTTCATTTTAAATGCGGATGTATATTTACAGAGAAAACCCTTTGTTGTAGGCTAGGAAAATAAAAAAGTGTTAATGCAGTTACAAATTTGTGACTTACAGGAGACGTCTCTGAAAAGTTGTTTCTTTCTCTTCTTCTTCTCTATCGTCCCAGACCCCTGACGCTTCTACGCCCCAACTCTCAAATAAAAAAGACAAAACAAACAAAAATTAGATCCTCATTTTTTTCAGCATTTCTCTACAAATTTTCCCACTCTATACAAAATCCCCACAAAAAGTGCCCCAATGGAATAATTACCCCCTTTTTGGTAAATATTTGGCCCCTATAGCCTGGTAAGCCCCCCTGTAGCCCGGCGTAGCCCCCTTTGCCGGGTTATTACCCCTCTACCAGGTTACTGCCCTTGTAAAAAACTAGGGTTTCTCCCCTTTTAGGCGTAAAACCCCCTGTACCATTTAAATGCTCCTTGTAGTAGGGTTTTTTCCCCCCTTTCCCAGGTTACTTTCCCCAAGCCCCTAATATGCCCCCCGTGCCCAGTTTTATGCCCCCTGTCCCGGTGATATGCCCCATTTGCCAATATCCCCCCCGTAGCCCGTGACATGCCCCCTGTAGCCCGTGATATGCCCCCTTTCCATTGAAAATGCCCCCCCTCCAGTGACAGCCCCCCTTTTCCCTATTGCCCCTTCCAGTGACTGCCCCCTGAGCCAGTGATATGCCCCCCGTAGCCATGATATCCCCCCTGCCATATATGTCCCTGTACCAGTGAATGCCCCTTGCCCCTTTTATCCCCCCCTGCCCGTGCATTCCCCCTTACCATTATGCCCTGTACCAGTGACATCCCCCCTTTGCTATATTTGCCCCCTGTAGCCGGTCTTGCCTCCTTAGCCATTATGCCACCGTACCCGGTCTTTCCTCCTGTAGCCTTTGCCCCTTGTGCCCGTTTTGCCCCTGTAGCCATTTTGCCCCCTGTACCATGTTTGCCTCCCGTAGCCCTTTATGCCCCCCGTAAAACCCCCTGTCTTTCCCCCTTTCCTTATGCCCCCTTTTAGCCAGGGCTTGCCCCCCGTAGCCGGTTTGCCCCCTGTAGCCCATTTGCCCCTGTAGCCCGTGTCTTGCCCCTGGCCATTACCCCCTGTACCGTGTCTTGCCCCCTGTAGCCCTTATGCCCCCCTGTAGCCATTATTTCCCCTGTAGCCATTTTTGCCCCCTGTACCTTTTTCTTTCCCCCTGTAGCCATTATGCCCCCTTAGCCATTATGCCCCCAGCCAGTGTCTTGCCCCTGCATCCTTCATGCCCCCTGTAGCCTTTTTTTTTCCCCTTTTAGCCATTATCCCTCTGTACCCCTGCTTGCCCCCTGTGCCATTAGTCCCTGAGCCCTATTGCCCCTGTAGCCATTTTATGCCCCTGTAGCCATTTTGCCCCCTGTAGCCCAATGTCTTGCCCCCCAGCCATTATGCCCCTGAGCCATTTGCCCCCTGTACCATTATCCCCCTGTAGCCCGTGTCTTTCCCCTTACCCAATAAAAATAAAAAAAAAAAAACCTACTTACCTAATGAGGCCCCGGGCCGGCGTCCTGGTCCGCAGCTTCAGGCGGGTAAGCCCTATGTATCACGCTGCATACCCCTCTGCGGAGCCCCCGGATTCCTCGGGGCAGAGCGCCGGGTTAGGATCCCAGCGTCGCAGGGGGGTGATAAAGCAGCGCGCAGGCCACTCGAATGGGGGTATGCCGGGCTCGGATCGCCGTACATACAGGGGGGAAGGGGGAGGGGACGATCCTCCTGCCTCCTCCCCGACTTAAATGCGCGGCCGCTGTAAAAACGCCCCTGTCGAAACATCAGGGGGCGCCGCCCACAAAGGGACGCCCAGGCCCCACGGCAGGGGCCTGGAGCCCGGGACTCGGGCCAGGGGATCATTCGGGGCTCGTGCCCCGAAAAAATCTCCCCGGCGACGCCCCCTGTTACCGCGTAACTGCCGTGTGCCTGCACCATTTATTCTTCTATCTCCCAGTGATGTTCGGGGGCTCTTTTTAAATTATCCCAAAAATATTTTTTTCTGTTTTAAACCCTCCTTTATTTCCACCGCAAAAAAAACACACAAAAAAAAAAACAAAAAAAATTCCAAAAAAAAACAAAAAAAAAAACCAAAAAAAAATAAATACAAAAAAAAACAAAAAAAAAAAAAAAAACAAAACAAAGGCATTCTCCTAATATTCCCTTCATTTTAGGGAATTTGATGTATTTGTCTGGCTGTTCAAAGGCATAAGCAAAGCATTTTTACAATCATTAACTTGAGCAATAGATAATTGGGAGAAGATAGCCTCTTTTAAATGAGGTGTACAGAGGCCCATCCCCTAAAAAAAGCCTTCGCAGTGCATCTTAAATGCTATGCAAATTGTCGGCAATGACTGAGGGGTTAAAACCTTATATAACAAACATTTGTCGGGGTTTGGGAAAATAAAATATCTGTTACCCTAAAGACACTTTTTTCTTCTTTTGATTAGCTGATGAAACCGGGGACGGTGTGCTTTTCCCTTTTTGTCCAAAAAAAATTTTAAGGGGTTACCAACAACTGCGACACCAACCATGTATTGAGCAGGATCGGTTCCATATCCCCTGCCTTACATTAATGTAAAGTGTCAGGGGCCCAAAAAAGAAAAACAACTCAAACCCGCTAATTAGGGGCGGCCCGCTTCAGGGCCCGGGGTTTTTTTTTCCAAAACGGCTTATTTCCGGGTAATTGCGGGGCGTATTTCGCCCCGCAAAATTTTTCCGGCGGTGCAGCGGGGGGGGAGGGGGGGGGGGCCCGGGAGTTTGCCGGCCCCCTTTAAATGTTTTTATCTTTCGGGGGGCGTACGCGGGGGTAAAATTTTAAGTGCAAGTCACTTTTCCCCGCGGGGGATTCGCCCCGGGGGGGAGAAGAGGCGGAAACCCTAGTTTCTCAAAAAAACTGTGGATTTTCCGTTTTGTTTTTGGGACGGATTAAAAGGCCCTACTGCGCACAAATCGGCACGCAGTTTCGGGTCCAATCGTCCCCGAATTTAACGTGTTTTAAAAGGGGGCCCAAAGGGTTTTTTTGCCCTGGGGCAATTTTCGGTTAAACCATAGCTTATAGAGAAAATGGATTACGCCCGTCCCCCCGCACTTTAATAAGTCGTACTTTTTAAAGCACGGGGGATTAGGACATGTCAATTTTTGCAGCGATTACGCGCCGGAAATAATGCATGTCAATGGGGGGCCGGGGGGCCGCCAGCCCCCAAAAACTCGGAGTACACGGTGATTAAACGCGACCCCCCAAAACAAACCTTTGGGGTATTGCGGACATTTCGTATGCACCGCAAATTTTTGGCCCCTGTGAAAAATGCCCCAAAATGTGAGTTGAATTAGAAAAAATTGGAACTAAACTAATTAAAGGGGGAAAGGGGGATCTACATTATGAAGAAAAAAGGTTTAAAAAAAGAAAGAGGGGGTACATGATTTAATCTCAAAAAATAATAAATTGCTCCAACAGAAGTATTGTGTTAAGTATTTCCCTGAAAAAATTCCTCAAAAAAAAAAAAAGGAACTTCCCTTCATCTAGAAAAAATGGATTAATTTTCCAGTGGAGAAAAGCTTTTTCACCATGAAAAAATGTGAAACTGTGGAATAGCCCCCTGAAAGGGGCTTGTCACGCAAAAACGTTTAAGTCTTCAAAAAATTATTTGATAATTAGTTTTCATTAAATATTAAATAAAGTTTTTAAAAATTTTCATATACCCCCTTTTCCTTAAACCATATCTCATCCCACCCCCCTTTTAAAATTAATTTGGGCATTGGGCTTTTTTGGGCCATTTATCCAAGTATCAAAAATGGGGGGTTTTAAAAGCAAATACAATCTTTAAAATAAAAAAAGACTCCAGGTTCCTGTGTAGCTGTTAGGAAAGTTGGGCTAAAAAGCACACAGCTTTCCTCTATGGAGCCTTGAGACAAAGAAAAAAATGCGGGGAAAAAAAATGCCATTTTTAAAAACTGCCCGGCTTTTCCCGGAATTTTTTTTAAGGGGGCAAGGTTTTCCCAAAAGGGTTGAGGAATAAATGGGGGTTTAGGAGGGGCCCCAAAAAAAATTTTCCCCAAATAACAAAATTTTCCCAAAAGCTGAAATATTAGGATTGGGCCCAAAAAAAAAATTTTTAGTCCATTCCCCAGGCAAAAAGGAAAAAAAAAGTTTCCCGGCTAAAACCCAAGATTGGTTACCTAAAAGGGACCTTCCCGGAAAAAAACTGCTGAAACCCGGGCAACGATGGGAATGATCTTTTATAAATACTGTAAGCACTGTTCTAAAAACTGCCAAGGTTTCCCCTTTTAAAAATTCATTCTTCAAAAGCAGCTTTTAAGATGAAAAAACATCTGATTAGTTTAGTTGATTATTGCTCACCCAAATTTTTTTTTCCCATTCTTAATACTGAAACCACTTAAAAAACCAACCAAAAAACCCCGGGGCTGTGTAGAAAATTGGCCCTTTGCTGTGACTCTGTTTTTCCCCTCAAGTAAAAACAAAAAGCTATGTGCTCTTCAACCCGGGCAGGGGGCAGAAAGGGTTCTTGTGGCGATTTTAATTTTTAATGGTTTAAAAATTTTTCCCCCAGTAGAAAAGGTTTAAAATCAGAGAGGGCCTTTAATGCAAGCCACATCTTTCTGATAAGAACAGCAGGGAGGGGGAGTCACCCCGCCCAAAAAACCCGCCAAAAGCAAAGGAGTGGGGGTAACCTAAAGGAAAAGCTTTTGCATACAAGCAGGGGGAAGAAAATTTCTCTAAAACCTTTAAAAAAATTTTTTAAATTTTGGGAAAAAGAAATGTATTTTGTGATGAACTTTATTTTCCCTTTCCCATAAGTTTAAAAACCCGGGGTTGAGTCAAAAGTTTTGAAGTCTGGTGGTGCCTATTTTGAGGGGTCCGGGAAATCGCTTTAAAAAGGACCCGACCCGACCCCAAACTAATAATTAAATTGGTCCAAGGGTTTGTTCGATGCTTTTCCCAAAAGGGAAGAGGAAATTTGGGGCCGGCCATGCCCAAAATGCTCCCATATCTTCAGCCTCATCACATGAGGAGTGTAATTGATGCTTTGGAGCAGGCAAAGCCCTGCCCCCAGGGGGAAAAAATTTGCTCCCTTGTTTAACCCTTCATCAAAACGAATGTGGCTGAGGAAAATTCCCTTTTTTCCCGGGGGATTGTTAGAGGGTGTTTTCCCCCGTGGTCAGCGCTTTTCCTCCAACCCAAGTTAGCGTAGAAGGTCGTTCTCTTTTTCTTCAACCAAACCCATCATTCTTTCCTTGGTAAAAATGAGATCAAGGGGGTGGGTCATGAAAGCAGGTTTTGATGGAGGCAATTTATTTCTCAGAACAAATTCCCGAGACCCCCCAAATGTTCCTCGTTTTTTTGCATTTTACAATTTTTTTGGGGGTTTTTTAAAAAATAGCCCAAAAAATATTTTTTTACACTGACAATCAAAAGGGTTAAAAAATTTTTCTGAACTTGTGACCCTTTCCGGTTCCCCAAAACTCACCCATCCCCCTTTAAACTTTGGCTTTAGGCTACCCATAATTTTATTTTTAGTCATTTTTAAATTTTATAAATAAATTTTTTACTTGCAAAATATTTATCATCTGCTTAGTTCTGCAGTTTTTTTCCTGTAACTGAATTGTTACTGTTTTGCTCCTAAAAATCTAAATGTTAATTTTTATTATTTTGTTAGTATTTGGGAAATCCACCTTTGGTTTTAAATACTGCCTGAATCCTTCTGAGTTCTGAATCAGATTCAAGCATATCTTAACCAAAATCTGATCCCAGTTCTCTTCTACACATTCCCAATTTTGGTGCAAGACTGGACTTGGATACAAATACAGCTTTTTCTTCACTCAAACCCACTAGTGTTCAAAAGATCAAAACATTGTTACCCTTTTGCTTGTCAGTGTCTGTTCTACCTAAATAGCTTGATTATTGTATCATAAGGTGATAAACAGCCTGCTGTTACCACTTACTACAGTAAAGTTATCACAAACATGCGCCATGTATGAGGGAGTCGGGAGTCAGAGGTTTGGGAAATTGAGGAGTTGGAAGTCGGGGCTTTGGCTTGCCGACTCCACAGACCTGTTTAAAACTAATCATCGATATGGGAGTGCCCTTTTAAAGTCACATATACCCAATGCTGTTTTGGTGTAGTTCATAAAGTTTGTAAAATACTCATTTTTTGAAAGTTGTTACACACAGACAAAATGATGGAACATTTAACTTACATACTCTCTTATTTTATATTGTTGCTATATATAAGAAGTTTGTCATGCTTTGGATAGCTGTATTTGTGACTATTGATCATTAGAATGTTTAAAATGTATGGTATATAAGGGTCTGTGTCCTTCAACCCCAAGTAATTGCTAAAACAAAAGGGTTGTAGGCTTATTCATACCTGTATCTTATTGGATTGCAGTAATTGTACATTGTGGGAACCCCCCTCTAACGATTAATATTAATCCATATACAGGAATCTACAAAAGCAGGTCACAAATTCAGTAATATATTTCATATCCTCAGTTTAGACTATGACTATATCTAAAAGCTAAGAAAATAAGAAGCTCAGGAGAGACACAGAGATTGTTTCTAACTTTTCAATTAGGTCACTGTGATAATGAGTTTTCTTGTCACTGTCACAGTTTATACACAGAGACAGAGGAAGCAGCTGTGCCAGTAGAATCCAGGTGCTTTGTGTTTTCTTGTAACATGATAATAGTTTTGTAACCTATATCCTCACAGGTCTTTATTTCAACTCCCACCCAAACCATCTATGACTGTTTAGTCATAAGCTATGAAACACTCATGTAGGGTCATGAACCCCTGCACAAGGGTAGGGAGGTGATAAATGAAAAGCAAACCGCAGTGATAGGTCATCTCGCCTCTGGATGCTACAACTGCAATTACTATGCGAGAGGTTTTATGCTTTTAGGAATTGGAGAAAATGATTTAATGCTTGGAATTATCCTTGTAATATCTGACATAAGCAAGATGATGCATTATATGCAAAAATCTAAAATAATGAATACTCATAGTGTCAGATGCATATTCATAAGAGGTTCTTTGTCCCGTCCAATGATGTCCTAACAGCTTGAGAATTAATGGTAAAACAGTAATATTTTGCAGCTGTTCAATGAAATTGTATATTAAAGCACTTGCGCTGTTGTCATGCTTTAATTCTTTTTGTTAAATAGAAGCCTTCTGATGGCTTTCTTACATGTGTAGGACTATTGAGAATTAAAAGCGATATTCAAAGCCTTCTTAAATGTATTTGCCTCAGAGCACTGTGAAGGGGCAGCATTGCTGGAGCCTGACATTCAGCAAATAATGTTGAAAAAGGTCAGCTCATGTCAGTTGTTTAATATCACAAAGACCATGAGTTTAAAAATGCCATTATGTCGCAATTGGTGCCCAATAGCAGAAATGTGTCATGTAATCCGCTGTTACCTGCACAAACTTATCATAATGAAATAGACTGACAGTCTATAGTGCAGTGTGGTGATACTGCCTAAATAATTATAGCACTTCAAGAGAAACCATTACTGCATATTAAAGCCTCACAACTAGTGCCCTGTGATTTAAACATTTGTCAACAAGTTCAAGGGGTTGTCCAGTGTATTTTTTTTCAACCGCTTGAAATCTGCTTATTGACTTTAAAGGGGATGTCTCACTACATTGATTCATCTTACCTCTGTCCTGTTTTCTTGATATCATTTTGAATTCAGGGGGGTTTACTGGCTTCCACTAGGCTGCAGTAGAAGCCAGGTCTGTAGCTATAGCAACCAGTGCTGGCAGCCTATCAGGAGAGATTGAATAGGTCTGTAGCTATAGTGACATGAGGAGCAGATGCAGTCCATACAAGAGGGGATATCTCAGAATAGGTAGGACACTGTTAATGGACACATATTGCAAAGTGACTTGTTTTTGCAAGATCTTTAACATAAAAAGCAATCCTTGTAGTGAGACAACCGCTTAAAGGCTATGTCAACACTGCATCAGACAAAAAACGGGCTAGAGTCGACCGTTTTTTGTCCGATGCACGACTGTGGTTTTTGTCAAGTTTTGCACAAAAAAACACTGTTGGTTCCCTTTTTTTTGTCATCGGCCCATACAATTGATTGTATGGGAAGGCGACGAAAAAAAAGTCAAAGCGTCAGTGTATTATACAACATGTTGCTAAATACGCCGAAGCCAGAAGACGAGCAGAGACAAAAACGACATCTATAGACTACAGGTCTTTTTTTTTTCTGTTATTGTCTATGGGGCTGCCTGAACGATAGTTTCTTTGGTGGTTTTAGAATACTGAAACCACCAAAAATACAGTCGTTTTGCTATTCCGTGGAGGCGTAGCTTAAAAGTTTTGCTGGTTGGCTTATAATTAAGTACGGATGTTCTGAAAAGTCACAATCACCGTGCTGCTGCAGGCTTGGAGTGCTGGATATTAGCAGCAGTGAGGCTGTAGATTGAGAAGGCAGTGATAGTTTTTTGGTTTTTTTTACCATCCCTGCCCTCCCAATTACTGCACATTAAGTCCTGTATATACAGATCAGCAGGAAGCCTGAAGTTTTCTCATTGCAGGCCCCAGAAGTTGTGTTATCATTGGGGTTTGGTAATTGCAGGAGCTTCTGGGTCTTAACAGACCCAGACCAGCTGTGGAGCGAGTTCATGAAGCTGTAATAAAACAGCTCTAGTTACAGGGGAAATCAGCCCCACAGAGCGTTTTTATATAAAATAAAAGAATTAAAATTAAAAAAAATTAAACTTCCCAATCTGCAACATTTAGCCCCACCTCTGATAACGCTTCAACTATATATCACCAATAGAAAAATGTCTGCAATACAAACGTGACATATCTTAGTGCCACTATTTGCTCACAAAATTTTTTAAAAACCTCTTTAAATATTTACCATTTTCCCTGATATTATGAAAAAACAATGTAAAATAAATCTAATATGTAAAAATTACATAAAAATAAAGCCTTCGGTGTTATGAAAAGGGAGAAAACCCACATGTACTGAAAAAATTAAAACATACATTGGTTAGAAAGGGGGGTTAGGAACTGGTTATATAATATCTCTTTTAAAGTAAGGCATCTTGCTGAAATACTTTTATTTAATGCTGTGTAGGCTTCTACAGTTCTAGATCAGCTCTTTAGTGACAGGAATCTCAGTATAGTAAGGGCATGTCCCCACTGCACAGGTTTTCGGCCGGTTTGCGGTTTTTCACACCGCCTGAAAAACCGGCCGAAAATGAGCACAATTGGTGCCTCTAGGAAAAACCCGTGCACAGTCCCACCCTCACCCGGACGGAACATGTGCATCTCCATGCTCATCACGGAGAAAAAGCCGTCCCCCCCCGCGGCCGTGAGGACGGCCGCAAAACCGGACAAGTATTTGTCCACTGCCGTGTAAACGGCCCCTAAGTCCAACATACAGAAGAAAGCTTTGCATTGAGCACAGGAGATCAGGTGATGAAAGGGATTTGGCTTTTTTCTGGCCTGTCTTTGAAGTCACAGCACCTTGGTCCTGCCTCCCAGGATTTAAACATAAGATGAGAAACAAGGGTATCACAAATGATTGAGACTAAAGAGGAGGCGACTAATGGGCTCATGGGTCCAGGTGCGAGAAGTCGGTTTGGGCCCCCCCCCCCCTCCCTCCTCTAAAATGGAAAACTCGGGCCATGTTAGGAGGTTGCACCCCCCTACCTGTTCGGGGATTTTCTAGTTTACCATGTGTTATAAATTTTTCTTCCCCATCTCTCTTTGGTACTTTCAGATATGACACTGAGTTTTATATCATAGCACTTGTGGCACTGCAGTATATTGTCAATTCTAGTGATCTAGTAACACTCTCCTGCTGGTTACAGTTAGGCCCATTCATTGGAGTGAGCCATACATCCTGCAGAAGTTCTGTGACTATAAACAGTTGACAGAAAAATTCTGCAGGAGGCAAAGCAATAGGAAAGAAAAGCAATAAAAAACAAACAAATGATTCCCACAAACCCCCCCCCCTCCCTTCCCTCCCTTACCTTGACTTTAATGTAATGTAAACAGAGTGCTTCCCCTTACCGTGCTCCTGGGAGATAGACGGAGGATGATGGCCTCCGGTAACATCTTTTCTCTAGAATGAGAATCACATGGACGTCTCCTCCAGGGACACCAATAGTGTCCCAGTGTCACCCAACAACTGCGCCTGGACCAGGTACCAGTGCCAGGAAGAAGCCCGCAGCCTCACCCACCCCCTGCCACAGAAACAGCCAGTTCAGGATCCAAGACACATCTCATATCTAAATACCTATGTTATCCGTATATCCAGCACATACTATCTCAAATCTATTAGCTTCATCTATCATCATCGTTCATATCTAGTTTCATATAAATCCACCTATGTATCTCTTGTACTATCTACTATGTATTTCTCTAAAATTATCTGTCATCTATCATACCTTTCTATCTTATTATGTATCTCATAATCAATTCTATTACAAATATTTTTCTCTACAAACTCTCCTCACATCCCACCTACTCTCATATATAATCTATGGTAACATTCATCTATCTATCCATATCAACCAATCTATCTATCTACTATCTATCTATCTAATCTCCTCTATCTATCTATCTATCTATCTATCTATCTATCTATTTATCTATCTATCTAGATATAGGGAAGAACACACATACAGTATATACTCACACCCAGTATACACACACAAACATACAGTATATACTCACACCCAGTATACACACACACATACAGTATATACTCACACCCAGTATAAATACACACACAAACATACAGTAAATACACACACCCACTATACACACACATACAACAGTATACTACTCACACCCAGTAAAACATACACACACATACATACAGTAAATACTCACACCCAGTATACAGCACACATTGCCAAACAGTCAGTATATACTCCGAACCCAATACACACCATACAGTAATACTCACCACCCATATTACACCTCCTTTCATGATGAAGCCAGGGTAATAGCCAGGAAAACGCGTCAAGTCCCTTACATTGTTATTATGTGAGTAATCTTACTCTTTTAAAAAATAAACACCCAGAAAAGGATTAGTGCTTTTAATCCCATACTCTCCCCAAGGCTCCTTGAAACTCCGTATTTTTTCCTTTTATATCTATATCTAACTATCTATCATCTATCCTATCCATCTCCTATCTATCTATCTATCTATCTATCATCAATATCTATCTATCCATCCTCATAATTTATCTATCCGCATATCGAGCTATCTATCTCCTATCTATCCCATAACTATCTATCTATCTATCCATCCTCATAACAAATCTCATATCTATCTATTCCACTCATAACTTTCCTATCTCAAATACCTAACCCTGTAGCCAGGTAGATGCCAAATTTGTGACCAGGAAGATTCCCTCCCCATTGCTTGCCAGGTAGTGCCCCCCTCTGTTGGCCAGTAGATGCCCCCAATGCTTTCCGTAGATGCCCCCCAGTGCCGTTCCAGGTAGTGCCCCCTCTGTTGCCAGGTAGATGCCCCCTCATGGGCCAGGTAGATTGCCCCCTCTGTAGCAGGTAGATGCCCCCCTCTGTAGCCAAGTAGTGGCCCCCATTGTTAGCCAGTAGTGCCCCATCGTTAGCCAGGTAGTGCCTCCATTGTTGCCAGGTAGTGCCCCATTGTTAGCCAGGTAGTGCCCCCATTGTAACCAGGGTATGCCCCCTATTTGTAGCATGAGTGCCCACATTGGTAGCCAGGTATAGCCCCATGATAGCCAGGTAGTGCTCCATTGTAGCCAGTAGTGCCCCTATTGTAGCCAGTTAGTGCCCCCATTGTTAGTACAGTAGTGCCTCCCCACTTGTTAGCCAGGTAGATGCCCCCCCATAGTTAGCCAGGTAGTGCTCCCCCTGTTGCCAGTTAACACCCCATAGTTGCCAGTAACCCCCCATTTTGCCAGGATAGACCCCCCATGTACCATGTAGTGCCCCCATTAGTATCCAGGTAGTGTCCTCAATTTTGCAAGGTAGTGCCCCCCCTTTTTAGCCAGTAGTGCCCCCATTGTTAGCCAGTAGTGCCCATCTGTTGCCAGGTAGTGCCCCCCTCTTTTCCAGGTAGTGCCCCCACTGTTGCCAGGTAAGTAACCCCCCCCTTTAGTAGCCAGTAAGTGCCCCACGGTTGCCAGGTATTGCCCCATTGTCGCCAGTAGACCCCCCCATGAAAGCCAGACAGTGCCACCCCTAAAACTAATAAAAAATAAAATAATAAAATCCACCGTTACCTGACCAGTGCCCGACAGAGGCGGCCCGCTCCGGGACATCTCCTCACAAGTGTCACACGGGAAGTGAAGTGCAGCCGCGCGTCACTTCCCTTGTGACGCTGACCTGTATGTACGGCGCACTAGCGCGCCGGACATATTACAGGGGGAGGAAGCAAGGAGGGAGCGATCCCTTCTGCCTCCTCCTTCTCAGCGAGGTTTCCGGGGCGGGTGGAAGCGGTGGACGCAGCTCCCGATTCAAGCCCGCCTATGGAACGGACCGCAGGCGCCAGAGTAGCGCACCAGCGCTACTCCGGCGCCGCGGTCCAGTTAAAGAACCTCGCCGCCAGCTCCCCCGGGAGGCGGGGGGGGGGGGGGGGGGGACCCCAAATAGCGGGAACCCCCCCCACCCCCCGCCAAAAACGGGAGAGTTGGCATGTATGACATACATTATATACTCACACCCAGTATACACACACATACATACAGTATATACTCACACATACATCCATACACACATATACAGCTACACATAGTATATTTACATACTTTTACTTTGCACGCCACATGGAAACAGACAGCCCGGCATGTATGCTGCCCATGATTCTCCTGCTTAGATCAACTTGTTCCTGTTCCTCCGGGGTCCCTCCCTCCTCCTCCCCATTGTGACCGGCACCCCCGTCCTCTCACAGCACCAGCGATGCTGTCATTCTTCCTGCGGACCTACGCAGCTCATCAGAAGCATTGCTGGCTGCCTGTGCGCCTGCAATGTCCAGAGGCTGCTGATGCTGCTGAGTACTATGGCAGGGTCTCTGTGACCTAGCCATCGTACAGCAGCTAGAGCAGTGTGCGGGGGGGCGCGCGGGGCCCCCTGAGCTTAGAGGCCCGGTCGCAAGTGCGACCCCTGCGACCTCTATAGCAACGCCACTGCTAAAGGGGTTGTCTCACTATGCTGTTTTACAGAGCCACAGCCAGCTTCAGACTCACTCTTGCTGTTCAGGGTGTGGGTGATTCTACAGCAATGATTGCCATATAATCTCTGCTATTCATATTTAATCCTGATAGAGTGACATGAGTGCAGGAAGTTTGTAAACTGTAGTGCACAAGGCCACAGAGCTCTAAAGGGTTAATGCTTAGTAAGAAATGTAAACAAGTTCCCTTCTTCAAGATAAGAAACACAGCAGAGAGTCACCATCGCCACTGCTACAGCCTGTAAGAGCAGAGAGAGGTGGCTGGTAACTAGGGAAGCTTGTGTACAAATGCAGGAGATAAGATCTGTTCCTAACTGAAGAAAAGCAATGTGTTTGGCAATAGTCTTTATCTTTGCTTACATGTTTAAAGCAAGTCAATGAAATGGGAATACCCTTTAATAAGGGGGAAAGACAGACACAGCACAGTTTCAAACGGGAATTGCTGTTGAGTGGCAGAGAAGGAAGGTTACATACAGCACATCAAAAGCATACATTAGCACAGAAAACCTCAAAGAGATGAATATAGACAATCTGATTTATTTTATTTTTTGGGGGTTTGTTTACCAGACAATCCCTTTACAACAATTATAAAGACAGCAGTTATTAATTTACTTAAAATGTGGGTTCTGGCATTCATGTATCCCATCTTCTGCTTAGGTTTCTTAGGATTCACACTGGTATGTTCATAT
This sequence comes from Phyllomedusa bahiana, assembly GCA_025379985.1. NCBI lineage: Eukaryota > Metazoa > Chordata > Amphibia > Anura > Hylidae > Phyllomedusa > Phyllomedusa bahiana. Next base: position 61,812 of record JAODAL010017722.1, read on the forward strand.
TATTAGTGATAGTATCCATTCACCTTGATGGCCATAAGCCTCATTGTTTTAGTTTTGCTTTTTTAAAAGGGAAGTTCCCATTAGGGTATGTTCAGACGGTCTTTAGCGGTGCGTACCTGTGCACCTGCTGCTTAAAGTACAGGCTCCCATTCACTTCGCTCATCATTTCCTCATTTGATTCGCTTTCCAGCACACGGAGAGCACGAGGACATGCTGGGAATACGTCGGAAGATTATAGCACTAAATGAGTGCTATGATTTTACCGTGTTAGTGGGGCGTACTTTGGGTGCATTGCAGCGCAATTATGCGCTTAAGGACGCCCAGAAAATATGCCTTCTGAACATATCCTTAGACTTTTTCAGCACTGCAGGGCAGCTCATAGCTCACTACAAGTCAATCTTCTTAGAGAATGGGAAGGGCAGTGCTGGGGCCGATCCAACCCATTTATTTCTATGGGAGTTTCAAATATAGCCAAGTGACTGTGCTCTGTTCTATTCGGAACTCCAATAGAAATGAATGGGGAGGACAGGCGCAATCACTGACCTCAACATTCTCTGAGCAAGCTATAAGCTGACCTGCAGTGCTGAAAAGCACTGATGGGAACACTCCTTTAACCCTTCCAGGATTAGTTGTGTTTTCTAGTATATTGTTTTTTGATCATAAATTAGAGATGGGCGAATTTCTCAAAAAATCGATTGGTAACTTCGCCGAATTTCCCGACAAAAAGTAACTTGTTTCCCGAATTACTTCGGACGAATCACGTTAAAAAAAACAGCTATTTTCCAGGCTGCACAGAGCCTGCAGGTGCTTTAGAACATGTGCCATGATAAATATGCAAGGAGCTTGGTTTGGTCATCATACAATGTTGTGTTTTAGTATGACACCAGATGAACCTGCCGTCGCACTTATTAAATCGCATTCACTATAAAATTCCCTGTGGGCAACTTAAGAGGGCAAAACTACCAAAAATCTGAAGTGGTAAAATGTAGCCCTTATAAGTCATGCGAGCGACAGCTGAAAAAAACAAGGTTTGTGAGCTGAGGCTCAGCGTGGCAAGATCAGTGAACAGAGTGTGAGGTTGACGGCGGCAGCCACAGGCAGCATGAGGTCAAGAGTGGCACAATGACACAGTTGGTGGATGCACGCACCATGCAGCATGAAGGTCAGACATGGCACAATTGAACAGAGTGTGTGGTCCACGGCATCATCCACAGCAGCCAGCAATGATGTCAGACAGTGGCACAATGCATTCTGGAGTGGCAAAAACTGAGAAGCCACAGAGTGGTCTCAAAGACTCAGTGAGTAGTCACGGGCAGCAGCCACAGCAAGCAGCATGAGGTCAGACAGTGCACATGACACAGTGTGTAGTCACGGCACAGCCACAGCAGCAGCATGAGGTCCAGACAGTGGCACAATGAACGAGTTTGTAGGTCACGGCAGCAGCTACAGGAACAGCATGAGGTCAGACCAGTGGCACAATGACCACAGTGAGTAGGTCCAACGGCAGCAGCCACAGCATCAGCATGAGGTCAGACAGTTGGCACAATGACACAGTGTGGTAGGTCACATGGCAACAGCATGAGTCAGACAGTGGCACATAACATACCTGGAGGTCAAAACAGAAAGGCCACATAGTGCCACAATTCCAGAGAGTGGAGTGTCGCCACAGCAGCAGTATGAGGTCCAGGCAGTGGCACAATCACATTCTGGAGGTGCACAACTGTAATAGGGCCACAAAGTGGCACGAATGACACAGAGTGGAGGGCAAGGCAGCAGCAGCATGAGGTCAGGCATGCACAATGACATCTGGAGGTGTCAAAAACAGAGTAGGCCACAGAGTGGCACAATGACAGAGAGTGGAGGTCCCAGTAGCAGCAGCATGAGGTCAGCAGTGGCACAATGGACATTCTGGAGGTGGCTAAACAGGAGTAGGCCACAGAGTGGCACAATGAACACAGTTGTAGGTAACGGCAGCAGCAGCAGCATGAGGTCAGACAGAGGCAACAATCACATGCTGAGTGGCAAAACATAGTAGGCCACAGATTGGCACCAAAGACAACAGTGTGGAGGTCCCGACAGCAGAAGCATGAAACAGGCAGTGCACAATGACATTCTGGAGGTGCTAAAACAGGAGTAAAGGCCCACCAGAGTGTCACAAGACAGTGAGGAGGGCACGGCAGCAGCAGCATAAGGTCAAGGCGAGAGGCACGACTCACATTCTGGAGGTGCAAAACAGTAGTAGGCCCACAGAGTGGCTACCATGACACAGTGTGGATGGCAACTGGCAGCAGCAGCATGAGTTCAGGCTGTGGCACAATGACATTCTGGAGAGTGGCAAAACAGGAAGTAGCCACAGAGTGCACAATGACAGTGTGGGGAGGGCACGGTAGCAGTACAGCTGAGGTCACGAAGTGGCACAATGACATTCTGGAGTGCAAAACAGTAGTAGAGCCACAGAGTGGCACAATGCCACGAGTGAGGAGGGCAACGGCAGCAGCAGCAATTGAGGTCAGGCAGTGGCCACAATGACACAGTGTGTAGGTGACCACAGCAGCAAACAACGAGGCAGCATGAATTTCATAGAGTGGCACAATGACAGACGTTGAGGGGGTGGCAATACCATTCCCTGGTTAAAGATGGAGGTTAGGCAGGATGGGAGAAACTGGCATCAGATGTGTGGCATCAGGCGGGTGGCGTCCGAAGACACAAGCGCATCAGCATAGTGGTTAGCAAGTAGTTTTTGAACCCAGACTCAACGCCTTAAGGCATTGGAGTGTGGATAATCCGTGGCCGATCCACTTCCTGAATCATCCTTGACAAAGTAGTCGTCCACAATTGCCGTGGACAAGCAGGTTCTCCTTGGGGTAACGAGTGGCCCCCGCCTCACTGAAGCAGCCAACACCTCTCCTGATGCCATACTATTACTGGCCGGGCAGGTACAGCTTCTTTCTCCACTGCAAACTCGGCAAGTTGCGGCCGACACATCCAGTTTGGCTGCCCAGTAGTCCAGGCGGATTCTTCTAACTGGGGTGGCAGAGTGCTGGTCCATGTAGAGGCCACCACCTTTTTTCAGGACTGCTTCCGGTCCCTGCTGCTGCTGGCGCGACTGCCCTCCTCACTAGCGGTGAAGAGAGCTGCTCTCAGTGAACTCCAGACTTAGGTTTGCTGCTGAAAGGACTGGTACTGCTCCTACCCCCCACCTTCCCCCAGCAGCCGCGGCAGTAGTAAGTGAGCCCTGAGGAACCCCCCCGGTCAGACCTGTCCAGAGGAGGAGACGATGCCGCACATATCAGCGGCCAATTGACTATACGGAGGATCTCCCTATATATTTTGAGTTTGCGTCTTCCCTCACAATAGCTGGAAAAAGGCCCCATTTTGACCGTAAGCGAGGGTCCAATAGGGGTGGAGAGCCAGAAGTCATCCTCTGCCGGATGCTGACTATTTGGCTGTCACTAGTACCAGGCAAATCAGCATGCTGCGGCCAAAAATCTCACAAGTGACTCCCAGGGGGCTCCATGCCTCCATCTCCACTGAAATACTGCCCCCGGTGTTGCAGGTCCAAAAACATTTTTTCCTCCAAATTTTTTTTTCTACCTCCTCCAATATCCTCTTCTTGTCACCTGGGTTAAAAAACCATCATTTCACCAACCCAAACCTCCCCCAAATCCCTCCCCCCCTCCCCCTTTCACCAAAATCCCCAAATAAAACCCCAATTAATTTCCCCAAAACTCCCCTTCCCCCTCCCAAAACAATTTTTTCCCCCAACCTTTTCCCCCCAAAACAAAACTTTTTATCCTTTATCCCCAAAAAAACCCCTCCCCTTTTTAAAACCCTTTTAACCCCCAAAAACTTCAAACCCCCCTTGGCCTTACCACTTCCTTTAACTTTTAAAAATTTTTTCCCGTGGGGTAAACCCCCCCCTGATCATCAAAATCGTTTAAATTTTTTTTAAAAATTTTCAAAATTTCAAAATTCCCTTTCCCAACCCTTGGGGAAAAGGCCCAAATTTAAGGGGTTTAAACCCCCTCCCCCCATAACCCCGAGTGGTTGGGGAGGGTTTCTCCGTTGGCAATTAGGGGGTGTTTGGTTTGCTTTAAAAATTTTAAAGGCTCTCCCCCAGTTTTTGGGAAAAATTTTAAGAACTTTTGAGCGGGAAAATTCCCGGAAACCCACCCAATTTGAACCACGGAATTTAGGTTTGGGGGGCCTCCCTTCCTGGGTGGGACCGAAAAAATTTTTTCCTTTCCCCAAGGTTGTAATGGTTCCCTTTTGAGTTTTAGGGGAGAAAGCCCACATTTAAAATTTTTTGCTGCATGACCCGGGCAAGTTTCTTTTGTTTTAAACCTTTTTTTCCCGGGGAAACCAGGTTTTAAACTGCGTGACATGCTTGTTCCCCTACAAGGGGGTTGTTGGGGCTACTTGTGGAGGCTGAGATGGTTTTTTGGTGGGGAGGGGGAGGCAGACATTGGCGCCGGAGCCGGGAGTTTGGGCAACGTGGAGGAGGGAAAAGGCCCGGGGGCTCCTGTCCAAGTTGTTGGTGTGCCTGGGCAGGAAAAGAAACATTCACCCAGTGGGCCGAAAAAGGACATGTACTGGCCCTGACTTTTAGTTACAGCTCCAGACGTCCGCACTGCCGTGCCCCTTGAAAAACAAACCGATAGCTCAAGGATGGCCCACTTCTGTTTCTACATATTTATGAAGTGCTGGTATTTGCCATTTTTGGAAAAGAAATTACGGTTTGGGAAAACTCTCCATCTCGGCTCAAGCCCATTAGTTCTCTGAATGGTGCAGAGTCCACCATTTGGAAAGGGAGGGACTGCAGTACCAACAACTTGGACAGGAGCACGGTCAAGCTGCTGCACCTTGGGAAGTTGGACGCATTACTGTTGTCTCTTTGCAATCGCCTCACTGAACGACTGCTGGCCCGATGAGTAGCGAGGAGCAGGAGCATCGGGGACCGGGAAAACAGCTACCTTCTGCAGAGGTGGGAGCCTTGATGGCTGCAATGGCATGCGTGCCACTGGCTGCTGCGGCGGCAGGATGGACCACCAAAAATCTGAGCCACGTTTCTCCAGGCCACCAGATGGTGACGCTGCATGTGTTGACGCAGGGCCGTGGTGCCAATGTTAGTCCCTGGCCACGCTTCACTTTCTGCCCACAGATTCTACATATACCCATATTGGCCCCTCGGTGTCTTGAAAAGAACTGCCACACCGCCGGTAGACTGTTTTTTACCGCCAACGCTCCGCACTGAGTGACTACTACCGCCATTTGCCTCGTGAGGCCCTGTGCCGCTATCTTTCTTGGACATGTGAAGCGGGTTTTTCTACCCGTGGCCGCTTGGCTCCCAAACCTCACACTGCTGCTACCCCTGCGGGACTAACGGCCACACAACCCACTTGTGGTTTGCGCCGCTGCCTGACGCTCAAGCTGACGCCCTCTTCTCCTGACGATGATGAAGCCCTTGCTTCACCCGGCATCCAAGTGCGGTCGGCTACATCATCATCAATTTGTTTTTCATCGTCACTGCTGTCCTCATCACCGGTCTTGGTATGCAGAGGCTGACCCTCACAAACATGACCTCCCATGCCACTTTCCCACATCTATCTTTGCCGCCTACTGCAAGAAGCAGGGGATTTTGGGCCCCCATTTCTTCGCTGCCAAGTAGCTGCTAAATGCCCTCCTCAAATTGTTCATCCTCGCTATATAGTGGCGCTGAGCCCAGACAACATTAGTAGATATCTGGCTGAGGGAACCGGATGGGACAGAGGCGGGTTGAGGCAGATGAGGGCCGCTGACCCGCTCCCCGGGCCATGCCAACTAAGGGTTGTTTTCTGACGTTCCCACCGACTCTTGGCTGGGGTTGTCAGATGTCATCTGGGAGGAAGTGGAGGGACCTAGTAAACCATCAAGAAACCCTTGGGTTGCTAGTCAGCACACGGCCGCTAGATGACACCGGCAGTTGGCCTCACCGAGTGACCCCTGCTGCGACGTCCCCTTGCTGTGCTGTGACCCTGGGCCTGCTCCAGGAATGTTTGTGCCACTGCCACTCGCAGGTGAAGAGCCTGCTACCTCCCCTGTCTGACATACTGTTTGTTCTAAAATGTACAGACACTGTTTGATGAAAATATTTGTATATGATAAATAACACCCTGTATTTGAAATCCAAATGAACCCACTAACAAGCTTGGGTAAACCCTTGGACAAAAACTGCGCTCCACAAATGGCCAGGAAAAATTGTACTTGTATGGGGACGTTTAAAAAACTCTGTGTATTTTACTGAATGTAAAAGCACAAACAGGCTGACTTAACCTTCGGATATGAATTATGCTAAAGAATTTCTTCTGTGGCGGTGAAAAAGAAAGTTTTTTACTGAGTACAACTACAGAAAAATACTTAGTTAACCCTTGGATGTAATTGCGCAAAACAATTGAGCAACCACAAACTACGAGCTTTGTAGCGTGTTACAATGGCGTGGTTTTTTTACGCTACACAACAAGAGAAAAAATTGTAATTAACCTTCGCTTGTGAATTATGCTACAGGAAAATTTTTATTTTTTTGGCGGTGAAAAACGGTTTATTTTTGTCAAACCCCAGCAGAAAAACAACGCTTAATGAACCCCTGGATGTAAATTGCGCAAAGATTGAGCGCCACAAACTACTAGCTTTGTAGCGTCTTACAATGGCGTATTTTTTACGCTCAAACAAGAGAAAAAATTGTAATTAAACCTTCGCTTGTGAATTATGCTACAGAAAAATTGTATTTTTTGGCGGTGAAAAAGACGGTTTCTTGGAGTCACCCCAGCAGAAAAACAAGGCTTAATTAACCCCTGGATGTAAATTGCGCAAAAGAATTGGAGCAGCCACAAACTACTAGCTTTGTAGCGTGTTACAAAAAAAAGAGAGACACCAGTGTAGCCAGACATGTTTGGTCAGAACATAATGGTGAAGCACGATGTTTGAAGTTTATGGGAATTGACCGAATTCAGCAACATGTTCGAAAAGGGAATTTGAATAGATCCATATCGTTTTGGATCTACACATTGGGGTCGGCATACCCTAAAGGGCTTAATGAACAACTGAACTTTAATTGCTTCCTGTAGAATGTTTACAGTCTATCCCCTCTCCCAATTTGGCTATATGATCTCTGTAATTTATTAGTGATTTTCTATTTTTTGTATGAAGCTTTGAACATTTTTGATCCTTTCGGACACTGAGCCTGGTCTTGTTTAGGGTCAGCATTGATAGAACTACGAATTGTAGTCACTGGTCATGTTAAATGTATTTCCCATATATATACCCACTTACCTACAGCATACAAAGACATCTTAATCTAAAGAATCTGCATGCTGTTTATATCGGACGTTTTAACTAGTCCTTATCACTCTAGCGCTCGGCCATTAGAGATGCAGCAAATGATCGTCATGTCACTTCCGTTTTTAGTGACTATGTATAGAGCCAACATGCATTCCAAGCCTCGTTCTCATGCTGGATGCGTCACTTCCGGTTTCGCTTTGAGCGCTTAGCAACCAGTTTAGGCATGCGCACATACTACTTTCCATTTCTGTGACGCGATGTCTCGCTGCTTTGGCACCAAAACGCCGGCTATTTAAACCGGATGTTTCTGTAGTTTAATTGCGCAGCACACTATAGCTGTATGCCATACTATGAGCCATATGCTCAATGCCCGTGATTTATGCATGTAGGGGTTTGCCTGACTATATACATAGGACACTTACCTTCTTAAGTGTTGCTTTTTTTTGATGTGTTTTAATTTGGGATACCTTTACATTTCTCACAGCCTACTGATCTCCGTCCCCTGATTAGGTAAAAGTAGGTACCGAAACATGTTGGGACTATTTGTGAGTTGAGAATTGCATATACTAATGTAAGTGCTGTATTTCCTTTCTGATTTTCCATTTTCAACATTTGTGTAACATTTTAGGTGCCATCTTGTAGCAGGGCGTAATAGGGATATTTTTTTGCAGGGATTAGGTTCCTGATAGGGTCGTCCTTATTAGGACGTTTTTCCCTGTAAATTAGGTAGCCTAATATAGATAGTGCTCATAATAGGGCCAATATAGGATATAGGGTGTGAGGCACTAATGAGCAATTAACCCTATTAATCCCTCCTTTTTGCTATTTATCCTTCCCTGCTATATGGTGGTTATACATAAATTTGGTGGCTTAAAACATCTTTACGTTTAAATTTGGCTCTAGTTTTGAATGTGATTATTACAGAACCTTTCACTCTTTTTAAACTTAAGCTAATAAAAGTTACATTTTATTATTTAGTGCGCTTTTCCATGATAGTTTAGAGAGTTGAGTAGCGTCTTGGAAATTAGCTCAGTTCTATTTAAATTCTACTGTTTAGCTATTTGATATATAACGGTGAAAAAGACGGTTTATTTTTGTCACCACAGCAGAAAAACAACACTTAATTCACCCCTGGATGTAAATTGCGCAAACGAATTGAGCAGACACAAACTACTAGCTTTGTAGCATGTTACAATGGCGTATTTTTTACGCTACAGAACAAGAGAAAAAATTGTAATTAACCTTCGCTTGTGAATTACGCTACAGGAAATTGTATTTTTTGGCGGTGAAAAAGATGGTTTATTTTTGTCACCACAGCAGAAAAAAAAACGTTAATTAACCCCGGATGTAAATTGCGCAAAAGAATTGAGCACCCAAAAATTAAGGGGTTTTGTTTGTAAAAACGCTTTTTCCCTTTAAAATGAATAAACAGGAACTGGTTTGATCCCCTTGGATTTCATGTGTAGGGCAGATGGATTTAAATGTATAGCAGTGCGGGGAGCCACTGGACTTCAGACCAAATCCCAAAAAAATCAAAAATAGAACATTAAGGAAGCAGTCTCTGAGAAAGTGAGCACCCCCCAAAAATCCTGTAAAAAAATCTTTGAGCTATCAAATCAGCCGCGCGCCCTTCCCTGACAATCTTTAGAGGAGTGTGAGCTCCCAGCGTCGCGCCCGGCCCTTATATGTGGGGTGAATAAGATCCGGGGTCTCTGATTGGCTTTTTTTCTGCACGTCATGCAGGTATCCCCTTTTCCTCCCAGAGGCTTTGCCCATGTAAGCATGTGCTCGCAGCCATTTTTTTAAATGAAAGCACACTTCGTTCCCCCGAAAGTACCCCAACTTGATTGTTAAAAAACCAAAAATTTTTCCGAAATTAAAATTTGAATTCCAACTTCGTTAGAATCAATTCGCCCATCTTAATATAATAACATGCTAAAACTACAATTTGGACTCACACTAATCAAAGTGAACTAAGAGCTGTTTACGGTGCTATAGTAATGTTTACTGTAGCTTGACTGCATGATTTTAACATGCACTTCTACTGCCCCATGTGAATACATCTTACAACATATGCATACATTAAAACCGATTGAATGATCGATCAGCTTGTTTAGCTTGAACTATGATCCCTAACAAGTACTGTGTGTTTAATAATTATTGAAAAATGTTATACTGGCCCTATACAAACGCTGCACTATTCAAATGATAGCACAATCAGGAAGTAAACGATCTGTAATAAGCAGTAAACAAGCATTTCGGTCATGCAATACCAAAAAAAGTACTGTACTTTCAGGTGACCTTCACAATAAAATGTATATGAAATATGAACAATATACTAACAAATTTAAAAAATAAAGGACTAGTTTTGTGGGAGTTGGGGTTTTGTTACTGGCGTTTTGGTCGTTTTTTTATGCGTGTTCGGATCTGTTTGACCCCCGAAAAAGGGCCCAACACCCATCTAACAATGTGCAGTATGATTTATATTGCTTTCAATGTAATATACGCATTGGTGTTCAGACGAGTGATCACTAATGTGTGTTTACTTGCGTCTTTTGGATCCGTTCAAAAAATTGTCATGTCAATTCTTGTTCTGAAAGACGCAGCAGAAGCCCTATTTAAATCTATAGGGTGCGTTCCTACTGCAGCCAAAACGCATCCGAACATGCACCTTCATGTTAGATGTGTGTTGGATGCGTTTTGGATCCGATTGACGCAGCTCTTTTGGATGCGAATTTCAGATTCAAAACGCCGAACATACCCTTACAGTGATTCAATGTTTATGGTTAAAGGCAAATAGTAAGTATTTCAAAAGTTACTATCAGTGGATGCGAGTAGATGCAGTCACAATATTATTGTTTTTACTCACACCCGTTAAGGGGCGTAATTGCGCACAGCCTGTTGCACATTGAGAGCTTTGATTACATGCCGTTTTCCCTGGCGCACTGTACATGCCAGGAGAAAGAAGTGAAAGCGAATGGGGTTCGGGCCAGAGTGTTTCAGAAGTATGGGCTGGCCAGCGCGTACTTCTAAAGCAGCAGGCGTACAGCGGCACGCACAGTGCGCACCGCTATATGCCGTGTGAATGTACCCTAATAGTAGCTTATGAAATACTTACCTTACATACATCTCACAACATACTGTAGGTTGTTTGGCCGATAGTAGAACTAGAAATTAGTGATGTCAGGACAGCAAGAGGTAAAGTTCACTATCTCCGTCTTCAAACAGCATGTACTATATGTCTTAGTTGTTCTTAAACTTGATGGCCTGTAAGCTGTGTGTTTATAGGTTCACCAATTGCTGAAACTACTTTTATAGATTACATGCATCTCAATGGAAGCAGCAAATTTCACAGATCGTCAACTTTCTTCAAATGTTTATTTTCAGATACCATATATATTTGTATTTCTCACAGGTATATCTTTTCTTAGAACTCTGTTTTGTGTTGTTCCTTTGTTATTCTTCTTGGAACTGTTTTACTAAACTGACAACTGAATGTGACTTTGCCAATGTGACAGGCTTGAAGTTGCCCACAGGGGAGCAGTGAAAATCCTCGGTCAGCCCCTGGACATGGTGGGCACCTGGGCATGGCAATCCTGAGGCTGCCTTCAGGGTGAAAGGCAAAGAAAGAGAGCCCTGTGTAGTATGTGCAGTCATGTACAGTAGCCGTAGGGTGGGACCCAAGAATCAATTCTACTTGTGGGCCCCGTGAATCAACTTCACCGGTGGGCCCCAGGCACTCCAGGTTGACACTGGACATGTCCCTACAGCAGCTCTGCACAAAATTGCAGGACGTGGGGGCTGGGCCCCTCTGCTCACCTGGGACCCACTGCTACCCATTTGGAAACACCTCTGGACGGCCCCAAACTGGACAGTACCACCCATTTGTTTGGAGCGAGTTTTGGATAAGCCACACTCTTGAATGTTGTGCAGTCCTGCCCTGCAGAATATGACGCTGTCCAATTACTGCTGACAATGAGTAAATAGCAACACACCTTATTACAATGCAAAGTGCCAATGCCCAGTGGTCAATTTATTTAAAACTTCTGAGAAAAAGAATACATAGGTTGTTCATGTCATTTAAAAAAAAATTAATATAATGTTCTAGAGGCCCCATTAAAAGAAAAACATTTAAAATTTGGATTTGAAAGGTTACTGTAAAAAAAAGTAAAATGTTTTGAAAAGTATAAAAAAGTTTAAAAATTCTATTAAAAAAACTTTTCCTATTAATTGCATAAAATAAACAATAAAAAGTTAACAGAATTGGAATTGCCATGTCTGTAAAAGTCCAAACTAATACATTATAAAGTTATCTATCCTGCATGATGAATGTCATAAAAAATAAACTGAATTGTGGGGATTTTTTTAATTTTTTTTTTGGTCCTTTAATTTTTTTTTTAGGAAGAAAGGGTTCAAAAAGTCATATATGTTACAATATATACTTTTTTAAAGTAGTGAAACAACAAAAACTACATAAATTGGGTATGACCAGTATCACCCACAGAATAAAGAGAACATTTACCAATATTTATACTGCACAAATGACCACTCCAAGACAAATGTTTTCACAATTCCACATTAAATTTTTCTGTTTCCCAATTCATTTAGTGCATTAAAATGTTATGTATCATTAACATTTACATTTGTCCTGCAGAAAATTAGTATCTCTATAGCTATGGTGATAGAAAAATAACAAAGTTATGGCTCTTGGGAGACAGCTGGTATGTACAGGATATGGAGCGAGCTCAGCCCGCAAGTGTACTCCACACTCCCTTTGAATATGACATACAGTTACGTCATGCATCGATAGGGGTTAAATGGCTGGGATCAGAGCTAACTCCAACACTAGCAGTTACATCCTGGGCTTTGCTTCGCATTACAGACGGATTCCACTGCAGACTGTGTGGGCTCAGCTTCTGAGCAATGCACAACGCAAGCTCCTATAGAGTATGGCACTTTGCTTTAAATATCTTCTTTCTGAATCATAAATGTACAGAATGGAAAGGAATTAACTGTATGTTATGTTATCATACTAGATCATCAAGGATTCTTTAAAGGATTACCGAGGGTTCTCTAATTTCGAAAATTCCTTTTTATATACTCTTTTGAAAGACTCTGAGGTAATATACTGTATGTTCAGGAACCTCATCTCTCTTCTGGAGCAGAAAGCAGTCACAAAGATGCTCTTGCGCTGGAGAATCTATCCGGTTCTGCATTACATAAGTTAAAGGGGTTGTATCACTGCATTGATTTATCTTACCTCAGTCCTGTTTTCTTGGTTTCATTTTGAATTCAGGGGCGTGTTTACTGGCTTCCACTATGCTGCAGTAGAAGCCAGGCCTGTAGCTATGGCAACCAGTGCTGGCAGCCTATCAGTAGAGATCAAACAGGTCTGTAGCTATAGCCCCCTGAGAAGCTGATTCAGCCCGTACAAGAGGGGATATCTCAGAATAGGTAGGACACTGCTAATGGACATATATTGTAAAGTGACTTGTTTTTGCAAGATCTTTAACATAAAAAGCAATCATTGTAGTGAGACAACCCCTTTAAAAGAGTTGTTCAAGAGTATTAGAAATTAAACTACCTGTAGTAAAAATCATAGACTAAAAAACAAAGGTGTTCACCTGTTATATCCCCTCATATGCTCTATGTCTTCAGCTTTTGTGATCCCTGACAGTCTAATTTTCAGGGGTGTCATTGAGACAGTTTTGGCAGTATGCCTGTCAGGGGCCATGATCAAATTTAACAGAGGGCCCTCTAATAAGATGCAAAACAGGAACTAGTAATGGATGAGGGCCCAGATGCCTTGGCTGTATGGGCTCCTGAGATTACAGATGACTGCCTTGCCAGTAGTGATGATATGTGACTGCTGTAGCCCATCACTGGCCTCAGCAGTTGTGTGCTGTATATGCTAGCATCACCACTGCAGTGGTCATGTGGAGGTATGGCACATCATTGCTGCAGAAAATGTAAAGCCCGAAAGGGACCACCAAAACATTACTGCCGGAGCAGTGAGGGATATAACAGGTCAGTATCCTTTGTATTTTAGAACATTTGCTGAGTTTTATTTTTAAAATTCTCAGACAGCCCCTTTAAATAACAAATAGTTGCACAGAAATGTTCCAGTTGTTAGTTTGTATTATTTGGCCATTTGTAAAGCCGAATTCCCCTTAAGGGGGCATTTTAATAAGATATGCAATCGATTTTAGATAGGTGCGGTCCCACCACTAGGACCTGCACCTATCTCAAGAACAGGCCCACAAAATACCTGTTCCGAATGAAGCGGAGTTTTAACGGGAGTTCGAGTACAAGTACTCTGCTCTATTGAGAGCTCCCATTAAAGAAAAAATGGGAGCAGTCACGTCTCCTTTCAAAATGGGAAGTTTCAGGGGCCCGATCTGGAGATAGGCACAGGTCCCACAGGTGGGATCCACACCTACCTGATATTGATTTCACATCCTATCAAAATGATAGCAATGTCTGATGGCAAAACCCTTTAAGTGCATCACATCTATCCCTTTCACTCCTTCAACTATAACTGTATGCTTTGCATGCAGATGTACATTAAACAGCAGCAGTGCACGTAGCCTGCTGAAACGTGTTGTGCTACCTGTCAAGGACTTTCTCTCTCTTTCCATGTAATTCCTTTCCCTTCTCTTTGGATATGCATGGCAGTGTTACACACATCTGCTACCACTCTGTATTTTCTGTCTAGTTATGTATCCTTGAGTGAGCGCTCAGCAGTGCCTGTTTGCTTAGTTTACAGCCTGTTACCATTGTTAATAATTATAAGATATACTGGGAAATATTGCAACAGGAAACTGCCAATACTTTGAAAAACAGAATTTTAGATGAAAGACAGAAGTAGAAATATTTATCTATATCCACGGCCTGATCATAAATTATTCTCACTTTCCAATGGATAAATCAGCCGGCTAAAATATTCTCCCTTCCTAGCAATTTATACAATTCAAATTAATCATTTAAATTCATACCTAAATAGCTGCGGAGCATGATCAGACCTGTCATGGCGGTTCTCAGTACCTGTTCAGCTGTCATTACTCTCCTATGTATAAACTATCTCTAAGGAAATAAATATTTGCCTCGTGTAGATACCAAGAACATGATGTTTTCCTGCATTTCAAAGGTCAGGTTTACATTTACACTGCAGTTAAATTAATGATATCGCAAAACCTAAGTGCTAGGGAGTGAACATTTAAATTACGGTGTGACCATGGCAATTTATGGGTAATTGTACTGAAACTTAAGCATTTAATATACAAAATGTAGTGACTATACTCAGTAACAGAAAGATGCAGGCTACTTACGGTTATATGGTCTAAATGCTAATAAGATACATTTTTGCAATGTAGTATTTTGTAATGATGTGCTGTTCTTGAGACTTTAGCATAAAGCTCTGCAAAATGAACTACTATTTATGTTTTAATAGTGTTGCATTTCAGATTTGGGTCAAAGTCAAATTCAACCTGAATATCAGCAATTCAAATAAAAAAGGACTCAACCTCATCTCCAACCCTAAGCCTAGGGAACATTTGGGCAACATCTGAGGTGCCCCAGGGTTAGGTTAACTCCAAACCTAACTCTAGGGTTAGAATTAGATTTAAGATTGGACTTACTCTAACCAGGGGGTTTGTCAGTTGTTGCACTGATGTTTCCTAGATATATGGTGGTAATCTAACAACAACTTTTGG
>JAODAL010017723.1:0-76840 GCA_025379985.1 Phyllomedusa bahiana
AAAAACCATTGACAGTGCTTAAAATTTTCATGAAAAAGTGAGTAATGGAAGCGTCTTTTTCATAAAAAAACTGTGTACAATTGGTGTCTTTTACAGTCTCCTAACCGCGAAACCAGCAAAATGACCTTTTGGGCACTCAGAATAAAAATTCCAGTAAGAAATCATCATTTAAAATTTTTTTTTTTCAAGAGGACCATTTCTTTTTGAAGAGAAATGTGAAGGAGACCGGCAACGGTGACCTCGGCAATTGGGGCCACAACATCATCAGAGGTCCACGCCTGATTCATCTTGATGAAAGTCAAACGATCCACATTATCAATGGAAAGCCAGATGCGTTTGTCTGTAATGACTCCTCCAGCTGTGCTAAAGGTCTGCTCAAATATGACGCCATATATGAAGTCAATTGGGTCCGGAACATATCCAAAAACATCGGTGTTGAGATGCAGATAGTCATGCACCATGATCTTAAGCCGGTCTCTGTGTGTCGTATGTGTGCCCTGCATTACAGGCGTTGGTGAGGTGGTAAATAAGGATTGCCAGAGGCCAACCATTAGGCTTCTGTCACAATGCCTGCTGCTGCTGCTCCGGCTACTTAGCACTCTCCTGTGGTCACGTTGCTGACGTTGTTCTACCGAGACATTAGAAGAACGTGAAGCAGACGCAACAGATGTCTCCAGTTGATCAATGAGCATGGACTCCAATTCCTGCATTTTACTCTCAATTTGGGTGGGTGTAAGGAAAGTGCTGAGTTTCGCTTTGTAACGGGGATCGAGGAGGATGGCCACCCAGTAACTGTTGTTCATTTTGATGGCGTTAATGCGAGGATCATGTTGTAGGAAATGGAGCATCCAAGCACTCATGTGAGAGATGGAGCTTGATTTCCAAAACCTCAGGGTCGAGGGGCACTAGTAAACTGATCTTCCTCCTCTTCCTTCTCCGCCTCAAATCCGTGCCAACCTCTTTCCAAGGCAGGGACATCGGTAACATCGGTGTCCAGCCATACCTCATTCTCCTCCTCCGCTTCCTCCTCCTCAGCTTCAACACAGCCCTGACTTGCCTCAGATGATGTACCCTGAGAGCTGAGGCGTTGCCTTGCCCTGGATCCCGAACCACCGCCTAACGAAAACCGATAAAGTTGTGAAACTGTCAGGCCGTCTGCATTCGACGGAGAGTAAGGCTCTGTGTCCGCATCTGTGTCCTCCTCCATCGCTGGTGGTACCTGCTGTTTCAGAGTGTCCAACACTTGTTCCAGAACTAAGATCACCACAGTGCTCATCCTGACAAGGGCATTTTCCGCACTGACCATTTTGGTGGCTTCTTCAAAACTGGCAAGGATGGTGCAGAGCTCTTTCACCTGCCTCCACTCTCGGTGGCTCAACACCCCCAGGTCCGCACCGCTGCTTGTCAGGCGATG
Organism: Phyllomedusa bahiana; assembly: GCA_025379985.1. Classification (NCBI taxonomy): domain Eukaryota; kingdom Metazoa; phylum Chordata; class Amphibia; order Anura; family Hylidae; genus Phyllomedusa; species Phyllomedusa bahiana. The sequence continues at coordinate 1,415 of JAODAL010017723.1, forward strand.
GGCCACTTCGTACTGCGTAATGGCATGGCGCTGCTGCCACAATCGCTGGAGCATGTGGAGGGTGGAATTCCAGTTTGTTGCCACATCAACAATGAGACGGTTGATGCGGGGGCCAAGCTGATGCTGTAACGCAGCCAGCTGGGACGAAGCAGGGGGCAAACGGCGGAAGTGTGAGCTCAGACTTCGAGCCTTCCTCAGCAGGCAGTCAAGACCTGGGTAGCGCTTTAGAAATTTCTGGACGATGAGGTTCATGACGTGTGCCAGGCAAGGGATGTGCTCCAGCCTACCGATCTTAAGGGCGGCCAGGAGATTTTACCCGTTATTGCACAACACCTTGCCTGGCACAAGGTTCTTGTCACCCAGCCACCGCTCGTTCTCGTTGCGCAGAGCCATCCACAGCTCTTGACCTGTATGTTGACAGTATCCAAGACATATCAATTTCAACATGGCCTGGTTTCTCTGGGCACGTGATGCTACCATTGGAACTTGGGGGGAAAGAACCCTGCACCATCCCTGCGGTTTTGAAGAGCGTGCGCCGAGCCTGTGAGCCACCATCACCACCAGAGACATTCACCCAGCTCACCCAGTGAGCCGTCATAGAGATATAGCGGCCTTGACTGTGCTTACTTGTCCAGGTATTGGTGGTCAGGTGGACTTTGCCAGACACAGATGCAGACAACGCGCTGGAGATTTTAAAAATACGCGTGGCTGGCCAGGGCAGGGACGGCTTTTCGGGAAAAGAAATGCCTGCTCAACATCTGGTATTGGGGGCAGGCAAGGGCCATGACGTGGTGGAACCCATCTGTGTCCACCAGACGGAAAGGCAACATTTCCAAGGCCAAAAGCTTGGCAATGCCGACATTCAGCCTTTTGGCTTTGGGATGGTTTGGGTTAAAGTGTTTCTTCTGCTCCCAAACCTGGTAGACAGAAGGCTGGCTGCTAGACTGACCGCTGTATGGCGTGCAGGTCACACTGGTGGAAGGAGAAGGGGTAGGATGGGTCTCTGGTGGTGGTAGTGGTTCTCGGGCGATGGTGGAGGCTGAAGCGGAGGCTGATCTTTGCTCATGACGCTGAGGGACATGGGCAGCAGAGGAACGCTTGGTCTTGGAAGTGGCGGAGGAGGCTGAGACAGAGAGTGTGACAGTGGTTGGAATCCCAGGACCGGTGTGGCCTTTTTTCGCCAAATGTTCCCTCCAGTTAAACACTTTAGGTTCTTCCCTCTACTGATGCGTTTACAGCAAATACGGCATATGACGTCGCTGGGCGAATCTGAGGCTTGATTGAAAAGGCCCGGCTTCAGAGGTCCTGGACCTTTTCGACGGCGATAAGCGAGGAGCGGTGTTTCCGCTGACCATGGCTAGCGGAATAATCTCAGCGGACTTGTGCGACCACCCTCTCCCTTTTTGAGGCCGTACCCATACTGACATACCCCCATGTTTCCTCCTCGTCCGTAATGGAAGCGCTAGCAAGGAAAATTCTGTGAAAGGACCACGTTGAATCAGCTTTAGTCGTCATTCTTCATCATCAACCACAGGTGACTTCGTCGTTCTGACATTCTGCATCAGGAGTGCGGGGCTACAAGGATGAGGCACATGCAAGGCGTTGCCGATCAGCTCAGTATTTGTGCGTCTAACCGGCTTTCCTTTGTCTCTGTTAGCATCAGCGATTGGGCGTCCGAGCAAGACTAATATCGTCCTCTTTGGGCCTCTTGATCTTTTGAAATCTCTTCTGACCCAACCGCAATTGTGTCATCAAAAGTCGTCTTCATAAAATGATTATCCACAGTGGTGGGTACATTGAAGTAGAAATTTTGGTTCGCCTTCGCTTTTCAGGTTGGACGGGATGCTTGACGATGATGATGACATTCGTTGGCCGTGGACTGGGAGGATCGTGGAGGTAAAACCGAAGGATGCAGGCTGCTATAAACCATGAAGAACAGATTGGCGCCGCTCTTCATTTTACTGGATTCTAGGGAAACCAGACCCTGCGTTGACAGGACTGACGGTCGGCACACTGACGAAGTGGCTAGAATTGCAATGTTGTGTTGCAGCAAGTGGAAGGAGCACTTCTCTCGTACCTCTAGCTCCTTGTCCTACACCATTATTTCGTTCGCTACCACCGTAGTTTCGCTCCAGTCTGAAAGATAAAATTTTTAAAGGTATAGAAGAGTTTTTCACAGTCCTCTTATTGAGAAACTGTACTGCACAATGACGGGAAATAAAGGTATTCTTAAAACCCCTCTAATTTCCAGAACGGCAAATAGGATAGAAAAAAGAATTGTTTCTATCAAAATTATCTGTGATTACTCAATGCGGTCTGGTGGAAGAACCATAACACCCAATTCAACAGTGTTGTTCCTTCAGTCCTTGAGATTTACAACTGCCCAGTAGTAGGACTTGCAATGATAGTTTTCAACAAACTATGTAAAGTAGCACGATTGTGTGCCAAAACTGTGTGCATGAGTGCATAGAACTAAACTAAATCGTATATGGATTAGATATGGCGTTTTGGCACCACTGACAACTGGCGGTTGTTACTATAAAATATCTGTAACCCAATTTGCGTACAAGTGCACAATTTGCGGCAAACTGAGTCCCTATGCTCATTTTTTTTTTTTTTTAAATTTTTTGGGATGTGCAGACGAAATATTGTTTTCTAGACTGTTTGGAGTCATTGTCATGTTGAAATACTGCCCTGCGGCCCAATTTGAAGGTGAGGGGGATAATGCTCTGTTCAAGTAAAGTCACAGTACACTGTTGCCATTCATGGTTCCCTCAATTAACTGTAGCTCTCCACAGCCAGCAGCACTCATGCAGCCCCAAACCATGACACTCCCACCACCATGCTTGACTGGTGAACCATATTTGTTCTCTTGCCAACACACAAGCTTGACATCGCCTGAACCAAATAAGTTTATCTTGGTCTCATCAGACCACAGGACATTGTTTCAGTATCATGTCTTAGTTGCTTGTCTTCAGCAAATTGTTTGCAGGCTTTCTTGTGCATTATCTTTTGATGAGCTTCACTATCTGGGATGACATCCATGCAGACCTATTTGCATGCTGTGTGATGCATATGGTCTGGGCACTCGGAAGAATGGCCCTCAACCCCTTTAACCTATGCAGCAAATCTCTGGAAAAACACTCATACTTCTTTTGAAAAGACAATTATTTGGATTTAAGAACTTATAGCATGTGCACTCAACTTCTTTGGTCGAACATGGCAAGGCATGTTCTAAGTGGAACCTGTCTTGTTAAACCACTGCAAATGTGTAAGCAGCGGCAACAGGAGTACACTGACAGTGGCACCGCAACAGGCATTAGTGTTCCCAGCAGACGGGCCCACGGTGTAAGGAAGGTCCAGAAGCAGAAACACGGCCATGTCCACGGCCCAGAATGGAGAAGCGGATGGCTTGTGACACTTATTATTGCCTAGACCATCTTTATGTTGAGCAACAATTCTTTATTTCAGATCCTCAGAGAGTTCTTTATCATGAGGTGCCATGTTCAACCTCCAGTGACCAGTATAATAGAATGTGAGAGTGATATAAAAAATGTATAACACCTACTCCCCATTCACAGCTGAGACCTAGACACACTTACAAGTCACATGACACAGGGGAGGGTAAATAGCAAATTAGGCAGAATTTTCAATTTTCACTTAGGGGGTACTTACTTTTGTTGGCAGCGACTGTGTTGAGTTATTTTGAGGGCACACCACATTTACACTGTTATATTCATCTATATTCCTACATCACTGTTTTATTCATCTATATTCCTATATCACAGCTGGGAAGCAAACTAATGTTAATATTACAAAAGTTTTAGGGGAGAGCACAAAAATATTTCAATAAATGATAAATGGTTAACTGTGCAAATATTACATGGCTGGTTCTGGCAAAAGACACCACAATCTAATTTCTAGAACTTAAAGCTAGCATCAAAGACAAAGGGGGACAAAGTTTCGCTACTTCGCTTATGCGTGGAATAGAGAAGTAAATTTCATAGGCGCATTAGTAGTTCATTCACAGGCGCATTAGTAGTCTGTTCGATGTAAGTGATAGACGCAAGTGCATTGGGCAACTGAGCAAGCTGTATTCTATTGACATAGTCCCACTGGATATAGAAGATGAGCAAGTGCATTAATGACATAGGGAGGCTTGAATTCATTTTGTATTCGGTCTTTTTCAGCGAAGCTATACACGGAACGCACGCATGCGCAGTGAATGGAGCACACGCATGCGCAGTGAATGGAGAAGGACGACGAACTTAAAGGGAACCTGTCACATAAGTTATGCCCTATGTGATGCCTCGCTTGCATCCGGACGCCCTCCTGGGCCGTCCTGAGGGTACTTCGCTCACGGGATCGCCGTCTTTGGTAAAACGTATTGGCACGCTGACCCCAGGCTTCCGTTTAACTGGCCTCAACCAGTTTTATTTAGGCACAGGAGAATGTACAGAAAGAAAAACACAAATAAACATCTAGGACGTCTGGCCACTAAACTAAATAGAAGGGTCCTCTACTACCAGGGGTCTGTGGGGGGGGGGCCTACTGCAACAGCCCCTACAATAACCAGTGTCCACACCAGAACTAGCTTGTCCTGGCTTTCCTTCAAGCTTCTGGGGCACCAGAGCCTCTTGCCAGATTACTCTATGCTCACACACATGCCAGGTATGAAGGCCATGCCAACGATCACCTGGGAGTTGGCGGCCTTTTATAGGCCCTTACCGGGGGGCTGGCCCAAATCCTGGCTGGGAAGGGGGGACGGCCTCCCACCAACGCTACGTCCGTCCCGGGAAAGGTGAACCTTTACTTGGCTGCAAGGCAGCCCATTCTAGATATCCTTTGTTTAGTAACCTGATTGTTACTAACACCCACAAGGTCTCCTTACCCTCCGAACCACAGCCATCCGATGGTGGCACGTTTGTAGCAGGTACCTGCTAAAATTCCACCTAGTGCTGTGACCTGTAACTGCACACGGTCACACAGCCACACTTCCTCCCCCTCTGAATATGGGGTAAGTCTTTTTTCACCCTGTGCCATCACCCCTCCGGATCAAAGCGCCCCTATTTGGGCTACATCTTCATAAGTCTTCAGTTGGCAGAGACAAAATTGTCCACACACAAAACTCAGTGTGGGGCCCTCATACCATGGCACTCAACACATGTTGGGCTATCGACGTTTACTGCCTCGTAATATGGTGTCACAAACCATGAACACTACTGCTTACCCACTGATGTTACCACCTTTACATTGCATGCTGACCTTCACCAGGCGTTTACTTTAGTGAAAAATCCCAATACAAGCGCTATCCGGCTTTGTAGTCTTCTTACTATACCAAAGGTTACAACTTGGCATTGTCCCACTGGGCCAAGTTTTACATATTGTGGGTTCTCTCGTCCGCAAAAAAAGGCAACCTGGTTTGGTCCCAGCAACCACCTTGTGTAAACAGAGCTGTAAAGACGTAACCTGTCAGGGTCTCTATCCACCATGACCATTGGGGCGCACCTATGAGCCACAAACCTACGACTCTTTCTCTACCAGGGATTATGATGAAACCAAGACTCTCTTCAATACGAGTTCCTCTGTTCCTCAGCTACTTTCTCAATTCCTCTGGACCATGAGAGATCGGCCTCGTGGCCTTACTAGCTGACATCTGTTCTATCTCAGGGACCAACTCAGTGATGATTCTCTCCATTGCAGTAGGACCGTTTGTGGCACCCAATTACCTCTGTGCCACCCCCTTTACTGCTGGACAATGCTCACAGGGTTTATTGCAGACAATCCGTACATCTAGCAGACCTCTTTGATAATCTAAGCCTCTTTACTGGGTGAGCTTTTAATGTACTGAGGACTTGCTGTGGTCCTACATGCAACCTGACTCACAGCAGCTAGAAAGACACAATCACCGTCTGTTTCTCCCTTCCCTGCACTATCCTTGCTATCGAGTACAGGGTGTCGCTGGCACTCTCATGGACTTTACAGACTGCCCACAGGTATTTGACTTGTGGTGGGTCCACTTGAGGGGGCTTTATTGCACTACTGGGGCCACAAAATATGCATATTCTGCATTTTAACCTCACCACATGAGCAGGCATGCTAATGGTTTCAGCATCACCATTGGCAACCTCTATAGGACTCTTTGGGCCAATGTAGAATTCCCGAGGGTGGGGCGCCACCTTTCCGCCAGTTTTCCGGCGGAATCTGCTGCCTTGATTTATGTCGGGGCAGTGGGCGCGCTCATAATGACAGTGGTAAAGTCCGCCGCGCCTCGCCAGTGTGTTAGGCACAGTGCGGTGGCGAGGCGCAGTGCGGGGCTGCGCCAGATTCGCTGTCGGAGGTAGCGCACTCATACATGCGGGGGGGAAAAGTACGCCCGCCTCGCCAGTGTGTCTAGGCGCAGTGAGGTGGGAGATCCGAGGCGCAGTGCGGCGCTGCGCGGAGATTCAGCGTCGGCGGAGGTGCACTATAACATGCGGTTTGAAATGTCCGCGTCGCCTTAGCCAGGTTGTGTGGGGCACAGTGCTAGGGGATTAGGGCTGTGCGGGACTGCGGCAAAAATCTGTTCCGATGAGAGACAGGCTGGAAATCAGCGAGAAATCCTTTACAATGTCCTGTGAGGAGTATTATGAAATCAATAATCGCACTTTATAAAGGCGTTCAACATTCTCAGGAAAAAAAGGCTGAAACCTTAAAAATAATAAATAACACTAAAACAAATAATCAACTTTCCAAATATCCTTAATTCAAGAATTAGGATATTGGAATTGCCGGGAAATACCGTAAATCAAATTCAAGAAAGCTTTTATGATTGTTAGGCATAAACCAGCCAATCAGGAATAGGAGCGACAGTGAAACAATTCTAGTCTATGGGGAAGGTTCACTACCAAAACATACGTTGGCTCTGCACAATAGATATATTTGTGAAAAATCACCATAGCATAGGTGCACACTGAAAGGCAAATATATACATCTAATACAACATCATGGCCACACTAAAGACTAAGTAAAACCTAAAGCTATATAGGAATATTGGAAATTGCATTACTACTAAGGAAAATATGGAAAACCTGGGATGTAGTTTACAGTATTTGATATAAAGTTTGTATTAAGCTCACACTCCAAAAGTTCTAAGGGGATCCCAGAGATGTGTGATGTCCCACATAAACATGTTACCACTAGGCGTACAATTCAGTAACTGCGTTCAGGGTATGGTAAGGAACTAGCAAGATTGAATTAATCATGCACTGGTTAAAGTAGAGGCTGCGTGATTGCAGCAAGCCAAGAAGATCGCCAATCTCAAATGAAACTACAAAACCTACGTGGCTTGCACATATAGAATATATTGTGAAAAACACAAGCATAGGTGACACTCGAAAAGGCAATATATACATCTAATATCAAAACTGTGGCACACTAAAGACTCTAGTATAAACCTTCAAGCTATAATAGGAATAATGAAATGCCTTACTAGATAAGGAAAATATGGAAAATGGGGACTCTTAGTTTACAGTATTTGATCAAAGATTGTAATTAAGTCACTCCCAATAACGTCAAGGGGATCCCAGAGCAGAGTGATAGTACCAAACTAAACATGTTCCTCATAGGCTGTCAATTAAGACTGCAGCTTTCAGGGTATGGTAGGGTAACTAGCACATTGAATAATCCTGAAATGGTTTAAAAAGAGCAGCTGTGTGCAGTCAAAGCCAAAAGAATAGCCCAATCTCATATGAACTACAAAACATCGTTGCTCTGACATATAGAATACTATTGTGAAAAAACACAGCATAGGTTGCAACTGAAATGGCAATTATACATCTAATACCAAAACATCAGTCGGCCACACCTTACGACTAAGTAAAACTCAAGCTATATAGGAATATTGGAAATGCATCTACTGGCTAAAGGAAAAATATGGAAAACCTGGGACTCTTAGTTACAGTATTGATCAAGATTGTATTAAGCTTCACCTCCCAAAAAGTCAGGGGATCCCAGAGGCAGGTGAGTCCTACACTAAACATGTTACTCACTAGATGATGAAAGTGAGCGTGGAGAGTGGTTAGTGATTGACGTCAATTCAGGAACTGAGCTTCCAGAGGTATGGTAGGAATAGGCAATTGGAAAATCCTGCACCTGTTTAAAAAGAGGCAGCTGTGTGCAGCAAGCCAAAGAGATCGCAATCTCAAATGAACTACAAAACATACGGTTGGCTCTGCACATTATAGAATTAGTTGTTGAAAAACACAAAGCATAGGTGCACACTGAAAAGGCAATATATACATCTAATACAAACATCAGGTGGCACACTTAAGACTTAAGTTAAACATAAAAGCTATATAGGATTATTGGGAAATGCATTACTGCAAGGAAAATATGGAAAACCTGGGACTCTTAGTTTACAGTATTTGATCACTCAGTTTGTATTATGCTCACACTCCAAAACGTACAAGGGGATCCCAGAGCAGGTGAGTCCCTACACTAAACATGTTACCTCATAGGCGTTAAATTAGACTGCAGCTTCTGGGTATGTAGGAACTAGCATATGGTCATCCTGCACTGGTTAAAAGAGGCAGCTGTGTGCAGCTAGACAATAGAGATCGTATGATTGTTTTATTTATTACTTCTTGCCACACAGCACTGAGCGCCGAGATTTCAGGCAGCCATCTCTCCATAGGACTATAATGGGAGATGTAGCTACGCGATATGATTGGCGGGGATTGCCAAGCGCCGCTAGCTCAGCCATTACGCAGCCTCTATTTTCTGTCTTTTTACTGGAGTTGTACTGTTCCGCCTTTGATTTTGATTGGTCAAACTTCTCATAGGATATAATGGGACTTTGTCGCTCCTATTCTGATGGTAATACTCCTTCATAGGTTAGAATGGACCACTTGTCGCTCTATTCTGATGTTCCAAATTCTCATAGGATATAATGGGTTCTTTGTCGCTTACTATTCTGATTGGTGCTTCTGCCAACAAATGAGAATTAGCTTACCACAATCTGATTTTTGTATTTCGGAATTCGCTCTATTGCAATTCCTTATGTGCGTCTGGTCTCGGCGGACAAAACGCGATTGTTTGGGATATAATTGATTTATGTTATTAGAAGGTTTCAGCTTTTATCTGAGGAAGATTTTTACAAACTGATACAAATATATTTTTTATTTCATACTTCATGACCGCCACGGCGCTAGTGCCAAGATTTCAGTGGCCCATCTCTCCATTAGACTATAATGTGGGAGAAGTAGCTCGCGCTCTGATGGGCCGGGATGCCAAGCCGCCTAGCGCTAGCCCAATCAGCTCTTTTCTGTCTTTTTAACTGTATTTTGAAATTATCCACGTGGATTTGATTGGTCTAAACTTCTCCAATTAGATAGAATGGGTCTTTGGGGTTTCGATCTATTCTGATTGGTCAATTAATTCTCCATAGTTTTAATGGTCTATGTCGCTCTATATCCTGTTCTGGCATGAGGCTAGCCGTGCCCCCGCTAGCTCGCCAATCACTCTTTTCAGAAATTTTTACTGTATTTTGGAATTGTCCGCCGTGGATTATGATTGGTCTATACCTATCCTCCAGAGACTAGAATGGGTCTTTGTCGCCCTATTCTGATTGGTCAATAATTCTCCCTAGGTTTTAATGGGTCTTTGTCGCTCCTATTCTGATTGGCCGAGCTAGCCAAGCCCCCGCTAGCGCAGCCAATCACCTTTTTTTTCTGATTTTTACGGTATTTTGAACTGTCCTGACCATGGATTCTGATTGGTCAATCTTTCCCATAGGTTTTTAATGGTTCACTGTTGCTCCTATTTGATTGGCCGGTTTATGCACGACCCAATGAGAATAGGTTTTCAGGAATTTGGTTTACTGTATTTCCCGGCTATTTCCCACTATCATTTTTCTTGATATTGCGGTTTCTAGAGTTTTGGAAGTGATTTTTTTTTAATTATTATGTTTATTTTTACTTCAGCTCTTTTCTGACACTGTTTTACGCCTTCTATAAAGGCTATTTTTTCGGATTCATACTCCTGCTGCACGGAGCGGAGCACCGAGATTCTGTCGCGATCTTTATCTGCTTCCTCGCTGTTTCCGTTCTTGCTACACTTCGCCTCGGCCGGAGGATTTAGACAAAAAAAAGAATGGTCTGCCTGTCGGAGCTGCCGAGCGCTGCACTGCGCCTCGCTTTGCCGACTCGCCATCGTACATGCCTCGGACTATACGAGCGCGCCGCGTCCCGCCCCGGAACGTCTACCCCGCGCCCACACCGCGCCCACTGCCCGCCCTTTCATGCGGGGTGCAGCCGAAAGTGGCGAACGCTGCGCCTAACACTGCATCCCAGCGTCCGACAGCGGGATTCGGGCTGGGAGGCGCAGTATACGCCAAAAAACAGGCGGAAATCCCGATCATACATGTCGCCCTTTGTTTTTTTTACAGCAAAAATGATTTTATTGAGTAATTTACATTGCATGAGATGCGTGTTTGGCAAATACTGAACACATACTGAACACAAACTTCCAAAGTTACATGTACAACAACGAAAAAAATAGAAAAGAAAAAGGAATAAACAACAGAAAGTAGCCACATTGCAAAATACAGAGAATCAAGATACAGGCACGTATTAAAGATAAAATTGAGTGCAAGTTTTATCGACAGGATTAACACAACAGTGAATGCTAAGGTCAAATAGTATATAGAGAACTAGGAGGGAAGTAGTGATGGCAGCAAGCATAAAAAAAAAAGTCCATTAGCAAACTCTTCTAACCATAACAAAGGAGACCCCATAATTCCTATAGGTAGTAAATGGAATCCGTCCAAGGGACCCACCTGTTCCGAACTTTCGCGATTTTATGAGGAGGAACTATTAGACTAGTTTCAGAGTGGAACTGATTGTTTACTCTGTTTATGATCTCTTTAAGAGAGGGAGTAGTGGGGGATTTCCAATTAGCAGCAATCGTAAAACGAGTAGCGATTAGCACATGTGCCAGGACCGTATGAAAATCAGGTGGAATAATATGGTAAGATAAATCCAATAGAGCTAATTCAGGGGGAAGGGAAAATTTGACATTAATAATTTGCTGTAGAAGACTTTCTACCTTGCGCCACAAGGGTAGGATAACTGGACAGTTCCACCACATGTGAAGCAGAGAACCTATATGCCCACATTGTCTCCAACAGAGATTGGAGTATCCTGGGGCTGAATGGGCTATTCGCGTCGGTGTCACGTACCATCTTAGTGCAATCTTTCTACATAGTTCTAAATGATTAGCACAGCTACAATATTTTATCACAATACTTGTCGCTTGAGACCAGCACTACGGAGAAAAGACCTGTCCTAAAGTATTTTCCCAGCGTATCTCATAATCTGGCTTATTAGAAACCTCAACATCCTCTACAGACACTTTGTCCGCCATTATGACATTACCTGGCACCTCACCAGTGACAGGGGATATCTTCCCCTGTGCACACTTCTCACTGGCACTTTCTAGCAGCAGACACTCTGCATCAATGGGTGGAGATGTTTCTTTCACATCCCCTATAACCATCTCTAAGGGAGAACTCTCAGCTTTTATCTGGGATACATCTACATCTTTCTCAACCTCAAATTCACACAATGAGCTGGGATCAATGGCAGACACATTTAGAAATGGGATGTCAGTCATAGCATCCCGCCCATCCTCCCATTTATACACAAAACTGGCTGTGTTCACATTAGGCAACTCAGTGACACGTTTAACATCAATAGCTGTAGCGGGTATCTGGCTGGAAATGGCACCCACCTGAAGGTCGCCACAAACCACAGAACATACTACCTCTGTGATATGGTTACTACTGTCCTCCATAACCTCTGGGGAGAATTTATCAGCTGCCTCAGAACCAGGCACTTCTTTACCATCTGGGGATTTAAACCCGCTCACCTGCCTCTCACTAGGGTTCAAGCCTACACCCAGCTCTGTGGTGTCTAGCAGCTCACTCCTTCCATCACTGCAGTCTTTGTGACCATGGCAGTAAAAGCTACTGGCAACACAGCAACTACTGGAGCAAAAGAAATCCGTAGGACTACAGATCTCAGCATGACCTTTCTCTTCATACTTTGCAGTGCTACAATCCAGCTCTCCATCACAGAGTGTCCACTCTGTAATACACTGCTCAGGGCTGCACACAGAATCTGCCTCAGCACATGTTCTCCTTACACAGGCATTTTCATCACTATCTGAGGCTGCATTCATGCAGGCATACACCTCAGAGTCCGGACACACCCTCATTAAACTAGTTTCCTCACACATTGTAGGAGAGCAAACATTCTCCGGACTTCCAGGCCGCACACTGAAACATGAAAGCTCCTCTCTGGGCCCAACAGCAGTCACACAGAACTGGTGGCCATCAATCCCTGGGCACGCATTACCTGCGACTTGCAGGCTACAATCAGGTACACACAGTGCGCTGGGGTCACTGGCAGACACACTCACCAACTGGACTCCAGACACTTAACACACAGCTTCAGGGCACGCACACTCATACGTTTTTATGGCAGGAAATGCAAAGGACACTTTGTTGCTATGGGCAACCACATTAGCTCCTCGAGAGTCTGTAGTGTTAACCCATGTCTCCATATTGTCAATCATGACCTATAGGGGCACACTTGAGCTTGTCTGCTCTACAGCTGGGGCTGGCACGGCTTCAGGAGCTAGTTCACACTCTGCCTGAACTGCATGCCTATCCCTGACAGCCATAACCTCCAGGGGCAGACCTGAGCTGCTCTCTGCTACAGCACCTCTAGACACCTGTTCACACCTAGCAGTAACTGGAGCTAACTTTGTGATACCGCTCCCCTTCTCCTGCTCAGGTAGTCTGACAGAGCCATTCATTACAGGCCCCTTTTCTGCCTTAGTAACCTTTGCAACAGGCAATATAGTGCATATGTCCTGAACATAGAGTCCATCAGACTTTTCTAGTCCAAAATACACTGTGTCAGTCTTATCCACTCTCATCTCAGGACTTGGCACGGCATACTCCACAGGGGGCACTTCCCAGGAGAAGTCACTTGTTTTCCCCGATGCCTTGGCTGTTGCCCACAAGTACCCAAAATGGGGGAAGTCTCTACCAAGTAGACACCCGGTTTGTAGGTTCTGACAAATCGCCAGGCTATGCATGACAGTCCCACAACAGGTTTCAAAATACATGAGAACGGTCTTACCATATTCTGGACGGGTCTTCACACTGAGTACGATGTCTGGGTGCACTTTGGAGACATCTTGGCGACAGTCCATGTCCACCCACAGTGGGAGATTATCCACCAGTAAGCAGTGCATCCGTGGTGACACGATCTCTGACCTCCGGATCAAAGGACTCTCAGGAACACATCCCGCTCTATGGCCTCTCCAGCGCAGCGCCTCCTACGACCGTCCCGGGAAAGGAGACCCATACCTGGCTGCAAGGCAGCCCTTCTAGCTACCTTTGTTAGTAACCTATTGTTACTAACACCCACAAGTCTCCCTGCTAAATTCCACTTAGTGACAGAGACCTCTAACTGCACACGGTCACACTGCCACACCCCCTTGCTGAGGACAGCACAAGCTAGTGTCAGACCTGCTGTTTTCAGCACCATGTCCCTTATTCTGTAAAATGCCGCAGTTTTAGAGCATTTAATGCTCAAATTTTATTCATGAGCAGGTGTTAGACCCGCCCACCAAAGGCTAGCCCCGCCCACTGACAGTTATTCACATGTCTCTACCTATTCAAAGTAATAGGTTTGTCAGTTGAAGTGGGCGGGGCTAGCCTCCAATTGGCTGACACTCTGAAGGACTCTTCGAATGACTCTTCTGGCTGAAAACTGCAGATTTGAGCATTAAATACATGAAAACTACAGCATCTTACAGAATAAGGGACACAGCGCTGGAAACAGCAGGTCTGACACTACCTTGTTCTGTCCTCAGCAAGGGGGGCATAATCTATGTGACAGGTTCTCTTTAAAAGGTATACATATGGAAGTTTGTAAAGCTGATCCCAGCCACCTTTGTATAGTTTTGGATGTGTAGATCTCAGAAAAGTGCACAATTTACATTTATAGTACTATGAAGTATTGCTTAATGACCCTGAAATACATTAACATTCTGTCTTGGGGGGCGGGAACGGGGGCACTTAATTGGAGTATGCTCGGTGATTGGAGCCTGTGATAAATGGGCTGTGGGTTTTAATGATATATTAGTGGGACTCTAACTCATTGTTCTGGGGATTTTTGAAAAGGAAAACCATTCCTGTTGGCATACCAGCCTGTGACCCCATATAACTTTGAAATGATGGTTTACCTGCTTGGCCTTTTTGCTACCCACTGAAGAGCTCGTGCAATTGAGAGAGAAACGTGTCTCGGGAGGCATTATTATCTTTATTTATGGGGATATTCGGGATTTCTATTAGGGCTCCCTGTCACGGATGCCCCTGCAACCCTCGTCCCGGGTCGCAGGCGCATCTGTGCCCCACTGCCGAGCGGCGCAATGACCCACTTGTCGGGTCACGGGCGTGCTTGTTCCCCTGCCTGTCCCGTAGGTTACTTACCCAGCCCCGCTCCCCAGGGCGCGCGCGTGTCGGCAGTGTTAAATTGAAAGGGCCAGCGCAATGGTCATTTTCCATTGCCGATCGCTGCCCCTATTTAAGCCTGCCCCTTTCTGATACTCCCGCCGGATCTTTAGTGCCTTACCGCCTACTGAGAAAGCGTTCCTTAAGTCTTGGTCTGATTGCCGTGTACCGTACCGTTACCCTCCGTCCCTCGACCATGAACCTTTGCCGCCTGTCCTGACCTTACCGCCTGTCCCCAACTACGAGCCTGCCTTATGATTCTGTACCACACTAAACCTCGGCTGCCAACGCAAGCAAGTCACTTCAGGAGTAGCGACCTGGTAGACTCCCGCCACAGCAAGTCCATCCCGCTTTGCGGCAGGCTCTGGTGAAAACCGGGACCTACTTAGATTACGTTCCCTGGCGTGGCTAACACCATCGCTTGTGGTGGTCCAGTGGATCCACTACTGCGGACCGTAACAGTAAGCATGGATCCCGCCAAGGTACCTCTTCCGAGTGTTTCCGACCTCACCACCATCGTGGCTCAGCAGTCCAAACAGATTGCCCAGCAAGCACAGCAGCTCAACAAGCTGACATCTATGATGTGGCAGCTACTTGCCTCTCAGCAGCAGCAGCAGGCCGCCGCGGTGGCCCCCGTGGCAGCAGCTCCAGTAATGTCTGCCGGCCCCAAGCTCCGGCTATCGATGCCTACGAAGTTTGATGGGGACCCTAAGGCCTGCAGGGGTTTCATCATCCAGTGCTCTCTCCATGTGGAACTGATGGCCAGTCAGTTCCCGTCTGAAAGGTCTGGGGTGGCCTTCGTGGTCAGTCTTCTTTCTGGAAAAGACCTGGCCTGGGCAACTCCTCTTTGAGACCGAGGTGACCCCGTCACGGCTGATCTCGGCACTTTTCTTCAGGAGTTCCGAAGTGTGTTAGCGGAACCCGCCCACGCATCCTCTGAGGAAACCGCGTTGCTGAATTTACAACAAGGAAGCTCCTCTGTGGGGGACTACGCTGTACAATTTCGCACTCTGGCTTCCGAATTGGCCTGGAACGAGGCGCCATTGTGTTCCACGTTCAAGAAGGGGCTATCCAACCAGATTAAGGATGCCCTCTCCACCAGGGATCTTTCCTCCTCCCTGAGTGACCTCATCTCCCTGGCCACTCGGATTGACGTCCGTTTCTGAGAAAGGCAGGTGGAATTTCGCCTGGAGCGCGAGTCGGCCAGGACACAACGTCTTTCTCACTTGGCTCCTGTGTTCCAAAGGCCGTTACAACAGTCCACCCCGCCGGCCCCAGAGGAGCCCATGCAGGTGGGAAGGGTCACCTATCTTCGCAGGAGCTGTCTCGACGACGGGAGAAAAACCTGGACCTCTATTGTGCCAGTCCCGAACACTTAGGCAGGAGCTATCCGCTCCGTCTCTAACGTCTGGGAAAAGCACTCACCTAGGCTATGTGGGAGAGGTGTCCCTAGGTGTGAACAACCACTCTCCTCGCCTGACTATACCCGTACTAGTCAGGTTTGGACCTGGAATCCAGTTTCAAGTCTTGGCCTTCCTGGACTCTGGTTCAGTCGGGAACTTTGTGGATGCGGCCTTGGTGTCCAAGCATAACCTCCCGGTGGTCCGCCTGGAGAAACCTCTTGCCATCTCCTCTGTCAGTGGGGAGATCCTCAGTGATTCGTTTCAGTACCATACCGAACCTTTGTCCCTCCAGGTAGGAGCACTACACAAGGAGAGACTTACGTTCTATGTGTTACCCCAGTCATCTTCGTCTATTCTTCTGGGTTTCCCGTGGTTACAGCAACATACCCCGGTGCTCGATTGGAAGACGGGCGAAGTCTTGCGTTGGGGACAGGGTTGTCGTTTTTACTGTCTGGTGGCACCCCGCCGGGTACTTCCTGCTTCCACTTTAGTAACGTCTAAACCCTTGGCGGGCCTCCCCGCTTCCTACCAAGAATTTGCGGACGTCTTTTCAGAGAAGCAAGCGGAAACTCTACCTCCTCATTGTCCCTATGACTGCCCAATCGACCTGCTACCCGGCACCTCTCCTCCTCTGGGCAGGGTCTATCCGGAGACAAAGGCTATGGCTGCTTACATACAGGAGAATCTTCAGAAGGGGTTCATTTGTAAGTCCTCCTCACCAGCCAGGGCAGGGTTCTTTTTCGTAACAAAAAAGGATGGCTCCCTACGCCCATGTATCGATTATCGCGGTCTCAACAAGATCACTGTGAAGAACCGGTACCCCTTGCCGTTGATCACCGAGCTTGTTGACCGACTCCGTGGAAGACGGCTTTCAACACTCGAGATGGGCACTTCGAGTACCTGGTGATGCCCTTCGGGCTCTGTAATGCCCCCGCAGTCTTCCAGGAGCTTGTCAATGACATTTTCAGAGACCTCCTATACACCTGCGTGGTCGTCTACCTGAATGACATCCTCATTTTCTCTCCTAACCCAGAGTCTCACCAGGCCCATGTGCGACAGGTCTTCCAGCGATTACGTGCCAACCGTCTTTATGCCAAATTGGAAAAATGTCTATTCCACAAGACAAGTCCTCCCTTTCCCGGCTACATTATCTTGCAGTGGTCCAGTGGATCCACTACTGTGGACCGTGACACTTATTAGGTGCAAGTTTTGTGGGTTTGTTCTCCTCAGAATGTAATTCCCACTAAGGGTCATTATAGGGTATATATTTCTGGATATAGGGACAGTATTAACTGGAAGATTGAATAAACTTTTTTTTAGATATGTTTGGGGTGAATGGATAAAAGGATCCCGGGGCGTACACATACCCATGGTTGGTGTGTCCAAATGGTTGTGACTGTATTAATAATTGTGATTAGTAAAAGTTATGTTTTATGTAGGTGTCCTTTTTCCATTTTTCATTGTTTGTTTTTGGGATACTCTATTGAATGTACTGTTTATTTTTCTTTGTATTGAAATATTTTAAAATGGCAATGATTCTCTCAGAGCCGCAAACTATGTAATCCCAACTAGTAGTACAATTAGATGCTCACAGCAGCTATAGTATGGGGCCCAGGCTGGAATCAGAAGTGATTAGGAGAATTTCAGCTCTTACATAGCAAACGCATTTACTGATGGAGCAGGAGGATTTCTGGTGACAACTTCTAGACAATTAGCCAGGAGTTCTACTAAAACTATTGGAGCTTTCACACAGTATGTTAAACTGCCTTTATTACCAGCAAGCTTCTTTCAGTTATTTAAAATGTTTGGAAAGTGAGTAAGGTTGCTTTCACATAGCGCGGTTTTGGTGCAGTTTTAACTGTACTCCAATTAAACTGCCTTTATTACCAACAAGCTTCTTTCAGTTGTCTAAGGCCTTGCCCCCACGGCAAGGGTTTTTGGACGGACCTTTATGGAAAATCCGTGCAGCGGTCCCCACTGCATGGATTTTCCGCCGGAAATTTTTTTAGACCGCCAGCGGTCCCAGAAACATAGAACATGTTCATTCTTCCGCCCGGCTTTCGGGCGGAATATGAAAATTTTTATGCTCTTCTCCGCAAACAGCAGTGTGCATGGCCACAAAACAGAGTGAATACCGGTCGGATAATCCGACCAGTATTTGCTCTCTGCCGTGGGGACGGGCCCTAAATTGTTCAGACAGGTGTTTCAAGTAAGTAATCAATTACCGTGTTTGAAGTCTTGTGGATTAGGGTGCCTTCACACAGAGCAGTTTTGGTGCAGTTTTAACTGCGCTCCAATTTAACTGCCTTTAATTACCAGTAAGCTTCTTTCACTTATCCAAACTGTTTGGAAAGTGAGTGATCAATCAGTGTGTTTGTATCCACAAGACTTCAAACACTATAATTGATTACTCAGTTGAAACACCTTTCTGAACAATTTAGACAACTGAAAGAAGCTTGCTGCTAGTAAAGGCAGTTTAATTGGAGCGCAGTTAAAACTGCACCAAAACTGCACCATGTGAAAGCACCCTAAATAGTTTGCTATCAATATAACTTCGCTGATTGCTCTACCAGGTTGGTGCTATTAGCTCGTTTAGTGCAGCTAATGATGGAAAGAAAAAAAAAAAGCTGACCACATCCATTTTATTATTTTGTTTTTCTAATTGCAATACCTGGGTTGTTTAGTTTGCAGCTAATGGTTAGTGATATTTGGTGGGTGTTCAAAAAAAGAATAAAAATAATAATTGAAAAAAAAATATATGTGGTGATCAGCAACCCTATAATTACATAGTTTTTTCCTAATTGCAATACCTGGCACCACTGTAGCTTATTTGGATTGCAGTTTATTATCCGATTACGTTACCTAGTATGTGCCAGTTTAGTTAATTTAGTTTGCAGCTAGTGGTTTATGCTATCTACATGCTGCTGAAAAAGAATTTGGTTAGCCACAATCATTATTTTACACCAGTTTTTCTTAATTAAATACCCAGGTTGCACCACTGTAGTCGTTTGGTTTGCAGCTAGTGGTTTGTGGTATAGGCAGAGAACCTGTCACATAGGTTATGTCCCCCTTCCTGAGGACAACACAAGCTAGTGTCAGACCTGCTGTTTCCACTGCTGTGTCCCTTATTCTGTAAGATGCTGTAGTTATAGAGTATTTAATAATTAAAAAATGAAGTTTTAAACAGAAGAGTCATGAAAAGTCAGTTTTTTCATGCCCCGCCTACCTGAGACTAGCCCCGCCCACCTCACAACTGATTAACCAAGGCTATCCCCGCCCACCCAAGGTGGGGATAGCCTTCACTGGGTGGGGCTAACACCTGCTCATGAATAATATTTTAGCATTAAGTGCTCTAAAACTACAGCATCTTACAGAATAAGGGACACAGCGCTGGTAACAGCAGTTCTGACACCAGCTTGTGCTGTCCTAAGCAAGGGGGGCATAATCTATGTGACAGGTTCTCTTTAACAACTATTATTTTGCACTGGTTTTTCTGAATGAAATACCCAAGTGGCACCATTGTAACTCATTTGGTTTGCAGCTAGTGGCTTGTGGTATCTGCCGGATGTTCAAGGAGAATTTTAATACCAGCAACTATAATTTACACCGGTCTTTCTAATTGCAGTACCCTGGATGTGCCACCATAGCTGATTTTGGTTTGTGGCTTGTGGGATTCATGGTAAGTTTAAATGGAATTTTGTGAGCAACAACCTGGTTTCAGATCAAATTTATCAATATGCAATGAGAATATAAAACATACTGTGTTATTACACTAGCTTTGGTGTGTGGCTAGTGGTGTATGGTATGTGTCTATAGATAGATGATATAGAAATGTGGTACATGATATGTCTAAGAAAGGGACTGGTCTTTCACAGTCTGGGGAAGTTAATTTAACTATTAGGGTATGTTTACACGGCGTTTTTAGATCCGATTTTGGATCTGTGTTGCATCCGAAGATCGGATCCAAAAACGTTGCAGCAATCAGATCTAAAATAGATCCAACACGTATCGCGTGTTTGGATGCATGTTGGATGCAGCAGGATTGCACCCTATTGCTTATTATAGGGCTCTTGCTGCGTCTTTCGGACCAAGAATTGACATGTCAATTTGTGGAACAGATCCGAAAGACGTATCCGAAAGACGTAATGAGACGGTGTGAACGCCAATGTGTGTCTCATACTAAAAGCAATGTAAATCACATTGCTATTTGTTACCTGCTTGTTTGGGTCGGTTTGGGGACCGACAGACGGATCCAAACACGCAGCTCAAAAGTGTATGTTAGACGGATAAAAACACGCTGTGTGAACATACCCTTATGCGATTACATGCAATTATCATGTTTACAGCTATGTTCCACCAGTCGGCAAAATATACTTCACGACTTGTTATTTAGATCTGCTTTTTCCCTTCCATGGCTGAACTAGAGATTAAAAAGATTTTTGTTCATTGCTGGAGAGTTAACTATTTGTCTCAAAATTTTTGTCTAGATAAAGTGAGTTGAGGCGCTGAGTTTATCAATTCGATCTGTCACTAACAAATTCCATTTAAATAAAAATGACAATTTTATTTTTAGGCAAGCGCAATAAGATTGCGGCCATCATCGTTCAGATTCTAAAATAAAAGAAGTGAGTGGATTGGTTTATTTATAGGGATATGTTGTTTACTATGTTTTGTCCTGTACCCGCGTATAATAACAATCCTGTACAGCCAATTGTGAGGTATATAACATCATATGAAAAGTTGTAAGAAAGTAAATAAAAAAATTAAATACTGCATGGGCTCATTTGTTAACCATTAAAAGACTAATAATGTCTGGATGGTACGCAACTGAATCATGATTGTATGGGTGCAGGAGTTGAGAGACGCCTTTCAGCCAAAACCAGAAAGAATGCAGGGCCGGTTTATTACTGTTCCTGCCTTCCCAATTGATGTATATACGACACTCAATGAGGTGCCCAATCAGTACAGCTTAACGAGGGAGCTTCTTTCTCTTAACTCTTAGGGGATTACAATTGGTCCCAGGGCCTGTTTTAAACTGGCAGAGGAGACACTAGTTCGATAAAAGAGTTGTCCAATTGAAAAATTAAATGGGAACAGGGTGGGCAAAAAAAGATACTTATATCCCAGTCCACCTCAGCTGTCACTCCAGAGCTCCATGGTCCATCCATATATCCGCTTCTCCTCAACTTCACAGACTCATCATCGCCCCAACAGGAGAGGTTCATTCTCTATTAACATAGATTGGAGTGTGAGTCTCGTGCTTGTGCGTTGGAACCGAGAAAAACCCAGAAGAGAAAGAAGTGGAAGTCCCCACCAGGCAAGCGGACAGTCACACCAAAAGTTTCAAAATATTTTGTTTACCTATTTTGTGCCCCACCGCAGGCCACAATTGAATTTTTTTATTTTAAATGTGACAACAAATCCTTAACACCATTAATAAGCGCGAAGGCCTGAAAAGGCCTTAAGTAGACAAGCAAAATTTTGAGTTAGTTTTTTGCCCTCCCTGTGTTACAACATAGTTCAAGGCTTTTTTTATATTTTTTAAGTGACAGCAATAGGGTAAAGGCCTTTGTGAGTGTATGCGGGAGAAGATTTATATTTTTTGTGGAGCGGCATAAGTTTAGGGTGTTACAAATATAATTACTGCAATTTAAAAAAACGCGGGATAGGGACTGTAGCGGTTTGTTTCTTAAGTTGGAATTTGTAGTGTAAGTTGAGGAACAGATCTATTTATAAAATAAAAGAATAGTTTTAGTGAAAGAGTGCATGGGTAAGGGTTTTTTACATATGCAATGCAGGACTGTGTCCCCGTGTTAATAATATTGTAACCTCATGAGTTCACCTCTCTGAGTGCTGCTGTTGGCCGTTCCTGGAACTTGTTCACTGCTAAACAGCAACTAATCTGTCTGTTGAAACAAGGAACTACAAGTACCTAGAAGAAGTCCCATAAGGCCTGTCCGTTTGTAAACTAGTGGACCAGATGTAAGTCGAGAACGGTGGTAAGTCGAGGAAACTGCCTGTAATTTTAGCAACCATACACATTTCACAACTAAATAAACCGCTATATGGGAATTCGAAAAACAGGTTATTACAGTTGCGTATGTATATAAACCAATATGTAGTAGGTGCTTTTTATTATGTTGTAATGTACGTGCAAAAGTGATTTCCATTTATATTATTTCATAGTAATTTTGATTAATTTTATTCTACACTTTAACCTTTTTTTTTTATCCCATTAAGATATTGTGATTTCCCTTTTTTAAACACTTAGTGAATGTATTATGGCATAATCATGTAAAGCTAATACATAACAATTTTGTGGTCATACTGAACACTAGGCAAATCAGTGCCATGGTCAGTCACAACAGTGTACCTGGACCGCAAAATTCCTATACAAACAGCCCTGGGGTACTCTAGGTCCTGAAGGCTAACTGTACAGACAGTCCCCGGGCTCCATCAGGTCACCGACAGTCTTGATCACCCGATGGAGCAGGACAATGACCTTTGATTATGCCGCGGTCACGGACCAGAGCAATCAAGAGGTTAAGCGCTGGTTATCAGATATTTCCTCCGCTTCACAGCGCTTACAGACCGTGCAACCGTGCCCCGCTGTCTATATTAGAGGTCATTAAGGGTTAAACATACGCAAAGATCACTCGTTTTGGGCTAATGTATCAACCACAGCCCCACAAATAAAAAAATAAAAAGTTACATATAAATGTCGCCGCCCCGCATCCCATCGGTCCTTTTCTAACCTTATGGATGGCACAACTGTAAAATGAATTTGAAAAAATAATGAAATAATAATAAACAAAACACAGATAACATCTAAACCGCCCAAGACAGTAAGCCCAGCCAACAAAAATCCTCAAAGTATCTCTAAGTCACCTGAAGGACAAAGATTGGTCCATAACGAGTTAATGACTCTGTGCTAAACTTGTAGCAATACTGTTTATTTTACAGAAAACTTGCAAAAACATACTTTTTATATTTTTACTGTTTTCTCAGATATAAACATTCATAAAAAATAATTAAGAAGTAAATAACAATAAATTGTTATTTAGCATGGAAAAAAGGCAAAAAAATTGATAGAATAACAGAGCATGAGAAAACATTATAACCCACAAAAAACTAAGAAAAAAAAAGTTCCTGGTCAGAAAGTGGTTAAAAAAAGAGGCATCACTGATTTAAAAAGTACCTATTACCTCCAGAGAAACCTAATGAAGTAACAAGAGACTAAAATACAAACATTTCCTTCTAAATAATATGCATCATTAGAAAAAATTCAAAAGCAATGTTCCTTGTAATTCAGATTATTTAAAAAGTGCTGGCCCTTGTAGACCGCTTCTGACTTTGGGCCAAGTATAAGCACATGGCGCGGGCTTGATGTATCACTATGTTTACAGTTTTGTTGCTCTTAGCTGAAAGAGTCCAATGTGTCAATGTGGAGGCCTAGTGATGTTCTACATCAATTGAGCAGCACTGATTTACTCCATTGGGCTGGAGACTATCCAATTATCACAGTAGGTAATATAGGAGGTAAACCTAAAATAGATCCTTGTCACACTATGGGTCCTCATTAGTGGCTTGAGTATTGCCTGGCAGTGTGCTATGTTAGTGAGGCAGAACTCAGAATTACTGTACCTGTACAACAGAAATGCCGCTCAGGCTCCCCCTGCACGAAGTTGGTATCTCTCAACCGAAAGATATCCTTTTATGCCTCGTTCCGTGAGTAGCTGCTTATTTTGCCGCTGGCATTGGCGCCGTACTGCGCGCCGGGAATTTGCGCTGGCAGTATCGGGCGCCAATCGTCGAAGTCATAACGGTAATAGCCACGCTGCTCATAGAAACAGTGATTCCGATCGGCTCTGCCCCGCTCGTGACGATCCGTCGGGCGGGGGGAAAGAGTGACATGGCACATTATCCAGGTGCGTCATAAACTCTGGCCGTGGATAATGCAGTCTAATGGCGGCAGTTGAGTGGCGCCGCCGGCACCGAACGCGCTTCCGGCGCCCGCCCCATCCCGCCCCTATATTCACGCGGACTTCGGAGTGCCGGATTGCGGCTCACAAATCCGTCGGGAATAAGCCGTGTGAACATCGGCCTTAGGGTATGTTCACGACGGGCTTATATTTTGGAGCGCGATTTCCCCTCGTGTGGATTTTGTGGCGTACATGAGTCTTAAGTACGCGTGGTGAAAATGCGCCCCAGAAATTACGGTAATTCATAACTCTCATAGAAAATTATGGATTATACGCCGGCCTCGTTCCCCCCAGTGTGTACAATAGCGATTGCATTGTACGCGCTGCAGGAGATACCATGAGCGCCTGTCTATGGTGGGCTGGCGAGGCTACCGGCCTCCACGCATAGCGGCGTATGCGGCGAATTAGCGCGAGCTCCCGAAACACATCGATGTCTTTGCGCAGCGTACTATACGCACTGGCAATACATCTGTAGTGAAGCATAGCCTTGAGCTTTTCCCTAAGAAAGTGAAAGTTAAAATCTTGTCTCATCTTTAAAACTGACATGAGGCCCTCTGGATTGCTAATGACTGTATTGGACGAAAAAAATCTATAAATTCTCTACTACTGATAATATTTTGTGTGTATTTTGTGATGTGATATTGTACTCTATTAAAGTTGTCTAACAGAAATCCTGGCCATGCCGCACACAGCAACGAATCAGAGCTCAGATTACTTTTTAAACAATTAAAACCCGCGTTGTGATTGGCTGCTGTACATGAGACAGTCATTTATTCAGCTAGAGAGTTTTAAAGGGGTTGTCCACTTAAAAAAAAAAATCTATTACGATAGGACCAGGGTTGGAAAATAAGAAAAAAAACTATATTTACCTCTCTGTCCATCCAGCTGCCACTGCAGAGCTCCCCAGGACCCACTCAGGTCATCACTTCTTATTCTTATCCTCCAACGCAGGATCACGTCCCTACGTTCACGTATTTCAATGGAGTGTGAGCCTATCCTATGTGTTTTGGACGAGAAACCTAGAAGTGTAAAAAACAAGTGCATCGTGGGTGCGGCATCTAAAGTGGATGAACGGGCATGGCAAGTAGAATTTTTAGTTTTTCTATTCTCTTCCTTTTTTTGCTCCACCCTGGGCCTTTTGAAAAATATAATGTATTCAAGATGAACAACGCTTTTAACATAAATTAGCCCCAGCAGAGCTGATCTGGGAATCAGCCCCAGTGACAAAGGTAATTAGCAATTAAAAAATAAGTTACATATAAAAGTCCCCCTGAGTTCTTTTTCTGACAATGTGTAAAATACATTTAAATAAAAGACAAAACACAAATTAATCCTAACAACCCAAACCTTTACTGCTAGCCCTGCCCTCAAAGCTCCCCAAACTACCTATTACCTATAAAACCATTTATAACAGATAAGTGACCTTTTGCTATAAAGAATGTGCTAAGCAAACTTTATATATTCTTAGGGCTTCTTCCCACGGCAGACAGGTATATATTGATTTTCAAGACGGTTTTGGCGGTTTTACACGAACTGACCTGAAAAACCGACATGCGATCACGTGCACCAAAGACTTCAATATAGAAAATTCATTCAGGCAGTCCCCGACGACGCACGTACTTTTCCGCCGTACGATTTTGATGACACCAGCCGCGGTGGAGTTCCGAAAAGACTAAGAAGCAGATGTTTGATTCTCGTGCCCCAGTTTTCGAATGTAGGTGTGAGGTGGACAGCTGAATCTGCGCAATGCGCGGGAGAAAAGCGATTCCCCCTGCGATGAACAAAAAAAGAACAAATTGTCCAGTCGGGAATGTCCTGAACCGGTAATTTTAGGTTCTGTGCCGTGTAAAGCATCTCTACAGTAATTCCCTTCTATGATAATTAAAAAAATCTAATGTAAAAATGTCATAATAAAGTCTTATGTAACATGGAACAATGGCAGAAAAGGTTTGTAGAGTAACCAAGTGTGAGAAAGCGTTCTAGCTTTGAAACTAACATATAAATGGAAGAAGAAAATAAAGAAATAAAAAAGGTTCTGTCAGGAAGTGAGAGTTAAAAAAAACTAAAGCTGATTCTTATGCAAAATCCTTGGCTTTTATCACACAGCAACCAATCAGAGCTATGCCGCGCTGTTGACTTTTGAGCAGTAGCTGTAATCGAATTTCCAGCTGCGCGTAGATGTGATGCTGCTGTGCATTGAAGAGGGTCAAGTTTTTTCAGGAAAGCTGACAGTATAAAAGGTGTTGTCCACTTGATAAAACCTATTAAGTAAATACTCTGGCAGTGTAGGGAAATAAAAGAATATTTTAACCGTAAGGTCTGCTACTGTGATGCTTGCTTCGGGTGGTCGCATCCCCACTGATGAACAGCTTGTGCTCTTTTGTAAGTGAATAGAGTGTGAGCCTCTTGTGACAAGTAAAAGAAGTGAAGCTGAGCTCTGATTGGTTGCTGTTTGCAGCAAGGCCAGGATTTCAGTAGGACAGCATTAATAACTGATGCCGATAAGACACAATCTGAAAGCAGAGACGAAGCCTGCGAGGGGTTGTGATTTTTCAGTTCCCTGTCCCACATCACAAGTGCGAGTTGATGCATACTTAACCGGGAAGGATTAGATTATTTTTAAGGCTGCTGTTGTGCCCACAAGACAATGCTCAGGAAATGGTGGTGATGTGTAGAAACACCTGACAGCATCATGGCGCACTGTGTGCTTTCCGTGTGTTGGAAGGAGGAAAATATCTAGGAAGTCAGCTCAGACCGATGGAGCCATGACGATGCCACCTCTTAAATTTGGGGGGGAAAAGGGTCAAATGCGTCACTCCCCGTGAGGCAAGCGTTTATAGAGCGGCTGGGGTGGGGGGGGGGTGCCGGCAGTTATTTAAGTTGTGTTTGGCAACCCCTTTTATCTGGGGGAACACCTCAGATCCGGATGTTTAAAAAGGGAAAACCTGTACTAGATTATGCCCCCCTTGTTGGGGACAGCAAGCAGTGACAGACCTGCTTTTCCCAACGCTGTGTCCCTTATTTGAAAGATGCTGAGTTTTAGAGCTTTTCCCCCTAAATCAAAATTCAGAGCAGGTGTTAGCCCCGCCGACCAAAGGCTAGCCCCGTCCACCTGACAGCTATTCACATGTTTCTAATAGATTTATCAGTGAGTTGGGCGGGGGCTTGCTCAGATGGGCGGGGTTTTTTAAAAAAACTGACTCTTTTCCCGGGTAAAATACCAGATTTTGAGCATTAAATACTCTAAAACACTGCACTTTCAGAATAAGGGACACAGCACTGGAAACAGCAGGTCTGTCACTAGCTTGTGCGGTCCTCAGCAAGAGGGGCATAATCCATGTGACAGGTTCTCTTTAACGTGATCACGACACCTATGTAGTAACACATAAGGGGGGAGCGCACACTTTTGTTGACCAATCGGCCTCCAACAAAAATATGTTGCGACCAATAACATGGCAGCCGGGGGCCTAGTGAAGGGCCCCAAGCCGTTTTATACATTATTATCTTACTACTATTATTACACCCAGCCAGTAGTAGGGTGTCACAGTTTGATGCAGCAGACATCCTGTTTTGAACTATAGGGTGCGTTTCTACTGCACAGAAAACGCATCCAAGCACGCACCACACTTTGGGTGCATCTTTGGATACGTTTTACCCCAGGCTTTAAGACGAAAAACTTATTAAAAAAGCGGTGGAACATACCTTGGGCGTGTTGAATTTAATTTTGGGATCCTTTTTTTAAAAGCGTTTTTGGATCCCGTTTCGGCCCCCTCCGGACCCAAACACCCTTTTAAACAATATGCTTTTGTGATTTAACTGCTTTAAATGTAAAAACACAAAGGGTTTCGGTTCTGATCGCCAAATGGTCTTTAATGGTTTTCTGATGCGTTTTTTCGGGATCCTTTCAAGAATTTGTCTTGTAAAATTCTTGATCCACTTGATGCGCAAAACTATAGGGTGAATTCCTCTGCAGCCAAAACGCACCCAAAAGAACCTGGGTGGTTGGAGCGTTTGGATGCGTTTGACGCAGCGCTTTTGAAATGCTTTTTCCAGATCCAAACGCTGTGTAAACTACCTTTATAGGCAAACCAGAGCCCAAGTAATCTATAACTAGGCCCCCTTGACATCCAGGTACAAAAATATAGACTGAGTGGTGAACGCAGCTGTCAATCAACTCACCCCAAATTCCCCCTCACCCTACCCAAAAAGGCCCGAGCAGCAGCCCTTTAAAAGCTCCAAGATTTGGCCCCTAAAGAAGCTTTGGTGAAAAGCGCGTTGGGGGTCGCTCCCACTCTGTGGGTAATATAGGGGTAATATAAAGTTAATTGATTGTTTATTTTTTTGGTATTCCTTTTGCTTTAATTGGTTTGTGTTATAATGTTTTCAAAAAAACATAAACATTGCCATATTAGTATGGGGGCAAAATTACTACTCTTATATGATTCCCCCTATGTAGTGGCCCTTGTACGTGTTGTTGTCATCCTTTTTCCTGTTTTGAAATTTTGTCATTGTATTTAATCTTTTAAAAAGGGAAAAAAAATAAAATATTTCTGTTTTTTTATTTTTGATATATAGTTCCCATTGTTTTCTTTGGTGGGTTTATTAATATTGTTTTTTAAAGGGCATTTCCCTAAAAAGGGTTTTTTTATGAGGAGGGGGTTTTTGGGGAAAAGTTAGGGGGATTGCAATTTGAAGGGACCTGCCAAATGTATTTTTCCCCAAACCATTTTTGAATTAATTGTTCTGTTATATAGATATCTTTATTTCAATCACCTTTCTTTTGGGCGTCACTGATAGTAATTTTTTTGTTTTTCATGTTGTTTCGTAATGCTACAAATTTTTTTTTTTTTTAGGGGGGGGATTTTTGTAAGAAAAACCAGCCCCCAATATAAATGTCCCCCCTACTGGAAATAAAAAATTGTGCAATGCAGAAATTTTTGCTTAACCCCCCCCCCACCCCCCATAAACTCCATTAAAATTTTTAATACACACAAAAAAACAAGGAAAATAAAAGAACCCGATTTACTGAACCCCTAGGAATCATTATTCCAACTAAACCCCCAAAATGTTTTTTTATTGTACTACCCCAAAAAAATTTAATCAATGCACCCCAAAAAAATTTTTTGATACCAAATGGAAACCCACAAAAAAATACTTTTTAAAAATGCCCCCTTAGAAATGAATTGGACTTGTTTCAAAAAATTTTGTTCACTGTTACCCCCTGTATTATATTACACTAAACCCCTAAAAGTGAATTACTTACACTATACTCAGAGATTATTTCATTTACCCAGAGATACTTTTACACCCCGGTACCCGGGAGTTATATTACACCTGTACAAACAAGATTATATTACACCATACCCCAGGATTATTAAAAATTTACATTTACCCAGGACCAAGTAATTAGAAAAGGAAACCCCGAAATTTGGGGTGCGTGTATTATATTATAATATCCACTTTATGCTATACATACCACCAAGAACAGCAATCATATCTTCCCGTAAACATCCCCAAAAAACCCCTTTCCGCCCGAGCCAGTTTTGGCCTCTCTGACAGAGCCCCCATTTTTGAAATCTGGCTTTCTGTCACTTTATGTGGAAAACTTTTTGACATTTTCCTTCCAAGTGTTTCAGAGCTTTTTCTTAAACCATTGTGTTTTAAATAGTAAAAAAATTTTGGTCAAAAAAGTGCTTTTTTTATTTGTAAAAAATATAAAAGTTTTGTGAAAAAATTTAAAAAATTTCACCAATTAAAAATTCAAAAATTTTGGTGTAAGAATAGTTTTCCACTCAAAATGGTTTTATAACTAGCATCTCCCAATGTCTATGTGGTTGGCAAATTTTTTTTTAAATGTCTTTTTTTTTAACTACATGGGGGGGTTTAAGAATTTGTAGTAATTTCCCAATTTTTTCAAGAAAATTTTTGCAATTACATTTTTTTTCGGACCAGTCCAGTTAACGTGACTTGATTGGCCGTATGTTAGTACCCCCTAAAGGACTTCTCTAGAAACTACACCCTTAAGTATTAAAAACAGCTTTGGAAATGTTTTTAAAACCTTTAGGGTTTACAAAATTAAACAAAAGTGGAGGTAAAAATTAAAAATTTTCCCTTTTTTTTGGGGATTTTCAATTTTTACCCATTTTCACAAGAATCGGTAGATTGACGGGAAAAATGAAACTTAACTTTGTTTCCCCGTTTGCTGTGTTCAGAGATACCCCATAGTGGTCTGTGCGCTATTTGGCTCAACCACAACCCCCAGAATATGGACATACTGGACTCTGGGGGTTCATTTTCTTTTTGATTTTTTTTGGCGCCATTTAAAGGTTTGCAGACCCCCTAAGGGCTAAAATTAGTGAACCCCCCTAAAAGGACCCCATATTGGAAACTACACCCCTTAAGAAATATACCCATGTTTGTAGTGAGTAGATCGACCCAACAGGCTATGAAAATGAAAAAAAAATTTTTTTTCCCCAAAAATCGCATTTTTTGTGAAAATGTTTTATTTTTTACAAGGGGAAACCCGGAAAAAAAAGCACCCAAAATTTTGTTTGCAATTTCTTCCAAATTCGGCAATACCCCCCCCCCCGGGGTGTAAACTGCGTTTGGGCCATGGAGGGGTATAAGGGGGGAGCGTTTTGGCTTTTGGGCGCGATTTTGGTGGCCCCCATGTGCATTTGGCCCCCAAGGTACCGAACGGTGAAAACCTTTCCAAGAAGTCCCCTATATTGGATTCAACACCCCCCATGGATTTTAGGGGTTTATTGTGCATTTTGGGCACACAGGTGTTCCATTGTTTTTTTAGCATTGGATCATAAAAATGGGAGGAAAATATGCAGTTCCGCCATTGTTTTTTGGGCTTCAATTTTACAGTGTTCACTGTGCAATGTAAATGACATGATAACTTTACTATGGGAGTTGTACAATTGCAATGTATACATTTTATTGTTTTTTTTGTTTTTTACTTTTACAAATAGAAATGGGGTCTAAAAAAAATTTCCCGTTTTTTGTTGTCCTATTCTGTACCCTTTTTAAGTTTTTTATTTTTTTGTATAAGACCTGTTTATGGGCTTGTTTTTTGGGGGGGAGTTGACGTTTTTATTGCCCCTTATGGGGTGCATATGACACTTTGGTTTTTGTGGGGCATTTTGAACAAATACGCATTCCTGGTACTGTTTTTTATTTTTTACGCGTTAGGGTGCGGTTAAATGACATGTTTTTTTTACTAGCGGTCGATAGATTCAGCGATACCAATTTTGTATATTTTTTTTATTTTTTTACTGCTTTTACACAATAAAAAACTTTTATTAAAAAAAGGGGAAAACAGTTTTCTTTCCCATATTTGAGAGCAAAATGTCAGATTGCTGTTAAAATAGGAGCCCGCTACACGCATTAGTGCTTGTACTGGTCGCCGGGAAACGCCAATCAAGCCCAAAATTTGCTTTGTGGGTTTTGTTGACGAAACCAGACTACCCGGATGGATTCAAAGCACCCGGGGGAGGGGTGAGCTGAACAGTAGCGGCGCAGAGTGTCTGCGGTTTCATTATCGCGACCATGATAGGTTGTTGTGATAATGAAGTGTTAATCACCCGCGGCTGGAGCTTACGATCACTAGGACGTAGCTACGTCCTTTGGGGGGAACGCACTTCCGCTAGGAGTATGTAGTCAATGTCAGGAAGGGTTTAAAGGGGGTTTTTCATTACATTTTAAATGGTCTTCAGAATAAGGGGGCAGTGAAAACAACAACTTTGCAATAGGATGTCTTTGCAAGCTGTCTTTTTTTCCTTCTCCCCTTATCTTCGTTTTTTTGTAAAACTGTTTCCCCCGTGCCCGTCGGATTCCCCCCTCCTTGATTTCTTGACTGCCGGCTGTAGTAATTTTCATTCTGTCCGGCCCCCGGTCGTTTCCCCAGGAGCGAGATTCCCCCGCATGCTCCCTGATGGCCCGACCCCCCTTGTGTTGTTCTGCGTGTAAATGGTGTAAAAAAGATTTGGGGATGCAGAAGGGGCAGAATTTGGGGATGGCAAATGCATTTTCCCCTTCCTTGTCTGTCGTCCTCGAGATATGGCAGCGACAGAGTGATGGCATATATCAATAAAGGAGTGTGGCAGCGGCGGTCATAAGGAGAGAGACAGCAATCAGTGCTAGTTGCGATGTATGTGTGCGGGGTTTGTGCTTTTCACTGACAGTGATCAGAGGTCATGCAGCAGAGAGAGAGAGATTTTGTGCAGTCCCATGTAAACACAAACAGATAAAGCATATAGTTTTGTTCTTCAGATCAGTAGCGGTCAGAGGTGTAAAATTCTGCAGGATATATCACTGTGTGTGAGAGAGAGAAAAAAAAATCATCCATCTTTCCCAGAGTTCTGAATGTCAAATGCCCATTCTAGTTATAAAGTATGTAGAGAGAGCAAGAAATGTAGATATACACTATTGAGTTACACTTAGCTTTTCACTTCCAATGATTCCTTAGTCTCCGACAGCTGAATGAATGTGCACACTTTCCATTTCAAAAGCTCTCCTTAGCAGCCAGTATAAATGGCTGCCAGATGATGAAACGATAAAACCCCTTTAACATATTTTTACACGGCGTATAGCAGGGCTTACTGTGCGCTTTGCTACATGCTGGTTGTTTTAGAAATACACGCTGGCCAGTCTGTGCTTCTAAAATGCTGTGGCCCCATTCACTTTCATTTTCCCCGGCGCGTAAGTGCAGGGAAGAAGTGACACGCTGCTTCTTTCTCCCGGCGTGCAATACATGTCAGGGAAGACGGAAGTTAATCATATCTCTCAATGAGAGCTATGAATTACTGTAGGTACAGTCTGTACTTCAGGGAGATTTGCAGCAAAATTACGCCCTGAAGTACGGACCACAGACGTCGTGTGAACATATCCTTATAAACACACTGGACACATGTATATACACACTAGACACATGGCTGTACATATAGTATATACACATCTCCACATCTCACATACATAGTACATACCCTACTCACATGCGCACACAGTGCCTAGCACCCTTGTCCCCTCCTTACCTGCCTCCTGTATTCTGGTGCAGTCAGCGGCTTCTTCCTCCCACTAAAGACAGGGGAGGCGGGGGCCACTGATTCATTCATCTGGAGCTTCTCTTGTTCTTTAATAAGGGCTAAGAATAGGGGAATTGGTATATGAGGAGAGGGAAAGATACAGCCCCAGATACAGAGTGTGCTGGACTGTGAGCAGCGTTCTGATTGGTGAAGTAGCCCATGCTGACTCTTGCTCTACTAATCAGCGCTGCTCTCACTCTGCACTGACACTTGAGACTGCTACCTACTACTATTCTGTTCCCCCAAGATGCACAGAAATATTGGAGGCAAAGGGTTAATTTTCTCCTCCTCTGTGCCTTGCCCTCCCCCACTTACCATATTCCCACGCTTTCATATGGATTATTTTTTATTGAAGTGACTAAAACGTGGGGGGGCTGTCCTCCACCCAGAAAAAAGTGGTGGGGACCAGTCCCCTCTGCCCCCCTAAAATTACACCTATGACTACTTCATTCCACTCAGGAAAGAGGCGCAGAGAGAAATGGATGGGGCTGAATTTTCCAATTAGAAGGGGCAATATGTGCCTTATTTGCATAGGACACCAGAATACCTTGTCCCAGTTCTGTATGTGTCTATAAACACACATGCTTAAAACTATACTCATCATACAATGTCAGTGACACTGCTGATCTGCAACATATGTTTGATAAAAGATCCAACCAATTATGAAAATTTTACTCGAAAAATCCTCTGTATTAGTGAAGTATATATACTGATTGGCAGTCTAGTAGCGCCTCTCTACAGTACAGCACGTCATGTCCTGTACTGCTCTTTACATGTGTCAAGATGAGTGGCTCCTGTGGGCACCATGTGAGGGAGGTCCCATCTTCTTTTATTCTATTTTATTGCGGCAGATTTATCAATACGGTTTACAACTTCGACAATGTAAACTTAGATTGGACAGTCTTAAGATGCACCACAAGTTTAGACTGTCTAGTCTAAGTGTACACCTTGTACATATTAGTAAACTTACTTTAAGTCACTAATTACCTCAACATTTTGAGGCATTTTTAGCTGCACAACATCACACACTAAGCTTAGCTCCCTCACAACATAGCCAGGGTTATGCCGCTTCTGTATTACAAGGCACAAAAGTGTCTAGAAAATAGAAATGAACGCCAGAATTCTTGTGCAACTGGCACAATAATTATGCCCCATTGTGTATAAAGTACATGACCCAAAGAAGCTTCTATCCTTGAAATAGAAAGTTATTTCCAACTTCCAATCCTGACTGGTATATGGAAAGGCTTTTTTTATCTTGATTAGTTGTTTTCTTTAGGGTATGTTCACGCGGTGTGTTGGATCCGATTTTGGATCTGTGTTTCGGACCCTGAACAGACCCAAACACGCATCTAACAATGTGCAGTGTGATGTACATTGCTTTCAATGTAGAACACGCATTGGCGTTCAGACAAGTGATCACCAATGCATGTTTAATTGCATCTTTCTGATGCGTCTTTCGGATATGTTCAAAGAATTGTCATATCAATTCTTGATCCAAAAGATGCAGCAGACGCCCTATTTAAAACGACACGGTGCGATCCTGCTGCAGCCAAAACGCAGCCAAACACGCATCTGCGTGTTGGATGCGGTTTTGATGCGTGTGAACATACCCTTAATCTTAATTTTGCATTATTATGGGTTATGTTTTGGGGGCTTCGGAACCAATTACTAGTTTTCAACAGAGTGTACGGTCGTCCCAGAACCAATTAATTTTGCATGTTGGGGGACCACTGGTTTAAATATATACAAGTAGATACCTCATCCCAAGAAGGTGATTGTAATAGAAAATGCATCCTCTTAGAAGAGTTTTCTCAGCGGTGCAGGCTGGCTTGTAGCCAGCTAAGAGCAAACTGTTTCAGAAAATAGAGAGGGCAGCGCCTGCGGCCATCCTCCCCGTGCATGTCTGAATACAGCCAAAAACAATGGATATATCACTTCAATCTACATATATAAATATCCATCCACTACACTTCTGAGCGCAGGGTACAGTGGAGTGAGTTTGGATAAGATAGCTTAGTTCTCACCCTCCTACTGCCCAGCTGGTTCTGCCCATAACACTTTAGAGTCTTTGTACAGCGTTTCGATGGTGACGCTGACTGAGTGTAGTAAGAGTTGCCATGGAATCATTCTCCATCAACACCAACCCAAATTTACACGGTTAGGCTGTAAATTAAACTGCACAGCAATGTTAAAATGCCATGCAAAATGCGATGGCATTTTAACATTGCTGGACCGCTGTTTTGGCGCAGACATGCGCTAAAAGCCATGTTTTTTTTTGGACTTGCCATCGACCCCATACATTGAATGTAAAAAAAAAAAAAAATTGCACTGTGTAGACTTCAGCACAGATTTTTCATTGTGGTCTACATAGCACTGTGTACTGTCGCATTTTTAGCAGATTCTAGATACTGAATCCGCTGAAAATCAGATGAAAATACCGTGCTGTGTAGGCACAAATTCATACAAGTTGTATACGACCTACTTTACATTATGTCAAAGTGTTATCTTCAGTGTTGTTCCATGAAAAGATATATTATGTTTCCAAAAATGTGAGGGGTGTATACTCACTTTTATGAGATACTGTACAGTATATACAGTTTAAACCAGAAGTTTACATACACTATATAAAAAGACGCATGTTTTGTTCACTATCTGACATGAAATCAGTATAAACCTTACCCGTTTTAGGGCAATTAAGATTACAAAAATTATTTATATTTACCAAATGCCAGAATAATGAAAGAGAATATTTTAAGGCATTTTTATTACTTAGTTAAAAGTTTACATACATTAGGATTACTATGCCTTTAAACAATTTGAGACAGCCCATATGATGATTTTATGTCTTTGGAAGCTTCTGGTTTATTGGCAATATCTGAGTCAATTAGAGACACACCTGTGAATGTATTTTATTGCTTACCAGAAACACACTGCTTCTGTGTGTAACTAGGGGGAAATTTAAAAGAAATAACCCAAAGATATCAGGGAGATAATTGTGGCTTGCACAAGGTGGATCATCCTTTGGTGCATTTCCGATACCTGAAGGTGCCACTTCATCTTTACAAAAAAATTATCACAAGTACAAAAAGTAGGAAGTGCAACCCATCATCCCTCGGAAAGAGACGGGTTGTAACGGAGGGAGGGTGTGTATCCACGGGACCACCGCAATGTGTGGTTTAAGCCTCCCAAGGGGGAAATCAAAGTGGCCCCGGGTATTCCCCAGGCCCGCCGCAAAACCCGGGATGGACTTGCGCGCGGGAGTCTCCGGGTCAAAACCCTGCGGATTGTTGCGGGGCAGCCAAGGTGTAGCGTGGTCAAAATCTAAGGGGGGCTCGTAGTCGGGGACGGGGGGTTAAGGTCAGGACAGGGGGAAAGGTTGAAGTCGGGAGCGGAGGAAAGAGGTTGGTACATGGTTAACAAACTCAGGAAACGCTTTTTCGTAGGCACAAAGCACAAAAGATCCCCCAAGGTATTGGAGGTGGGCCTAGATTAGGGTCAGCAGCCCGGGAATCACCAATTACCGGCGCTCTGGCCCTTTAACCTGAGTGAGCCCGGGGCAGGCGGGCCCCTAACGCGGGGACGCGCGCACCGGCAGGGGAGCTGAGGGGGGAGGTGGCCGGGTGAGTATATGTTGCTCGGGGGGAAAGGTTTCGCCTGCGGCCCGTACACGGTACGGCGCCACTCACCCGGCCCCCGGGGCATGTACTGAAAAAACCCCAATGCGCCCGTAGCCCGACTTGTGGGTGCGGGGGGCCATTGTAAAGTTTCCCCCCCCCTCTTTGGCCTCCCCCTTTTTCTTGGCCCCCGGGAAAAACTTTTTCACGAACCCCCGGTCCAAGGTTTACCTCCCGCTCCCCCTGACCTCTCCTCAGGACCGAACCCCCTTCCAGTCGAAAAGGAAAGTGTGTTTATCTGGACATCTTTAGTCCAGGATCTCCTTTATAGTGAAAATTTTGGGGACTCAGCTTCGGAGGATGAAGGGACATTTTCCCGGGAAAAAAGCAGTTTAGGCCCAAGTTTTAAAAAGGAGACAGGAAGACATTGGGATAGCGGTAGGTGGGAGTGGGTTTATAGGAACGGATTGCGCTTTCGGGGACCTAATTTGTGATGGGATCTTGACCGAATATACCTGGCCATGCCACACTCTGTCACGGGGAAAAGCTGGGGAAGGGCCCTTCTATTCTTGCCCCGCTTGGTCTTCATACGTGCGGAAGCTTGAGCAGTGACTGGGCATTTTTTTCCAAATGGTCACATATTGGCCAAAGCATCGGTAGGAATTTTGGGAGGGGGAGAGGCAACGGGGGGAAGGCGGGTATGTGGCCAATAAAATGAAAAAGGGAGAATGGAGGACTCGGAATTAGGAAATTTTTGAAAACCCCGCCCAAGGAATAAGCGGGCCCAGTCATCCCGTCGGGGAAAATGGAATGGCGCAAAGTGCCCCCCAGGACCCTTTTTGACCCTTTCCACTTGCCATTGTCTGTGGGTGTAGGCAAAAGGGGAAGTCCCGATTCACTGCAACTGAGAACAGAGGGCCCCCCAGAACCTGAAAAGAATGGACCCCTATCGAAACAATATTTGGGGGGGGGTCCGTGCAGGCGGAAGATATGTAGGAAAAATAGGCTGGCCAGGCGAGGAGCAGATGGCAAACTGGAAAAGGGACAAAATGCGCCTTTTTTTAAAAAAACGGTCCGGACCACCCCGATAAGGGTGTTGCTAGAGGGGGGGAAGGTCGGTGTTTGAAGCCCCCAGAAAAAACGAGAGATCAGGAGAAACGATTTCGGCCGGGGTGCTGGCCATAGAGAGAATTTCCCCCCGTAATATTTCTTGCGGACGCCAGGACTCTTTTGGTCTTCCGGAGGAACATCCCGAAGATCCCCGGATCCGCAGAAATCGGCGTCAGGAGAGATTTATTTTGCGGGACAGATCCCCCCCCATCAATCGGAGCAGGGGAGGGGGGGATCCCCTTTTGCTTTCTTCTCTGCAGTTAAAAAGTGTATTGGAAGTCAAAAGACGGCGAAAAGAAGGAGACCACCTGGCTTGGCGGGATTGAGTCGTTGGGCGATTGGGGTTTTTGGGGTTTTTTATGGTCGGGAGTAAATAGTGATGGATCCCGGTGCCCCTCCTAAGTAGTGCCATTCCCCAAACCCGCTTGAGGCCCAGAAAAACTCCGGCCCCCGATGGGGTAATTCTTTCCCGGGGGAAAATGTTTTAGAGAAAAAAAGCCACGGGGAGACAATCTTCCCTTTGGGCCCCCCTCTGTGTGAGAACTGCACCTGCTCCAACCGGGGGCATCGATTCCAGAAAGAATGGGTTCTTGGCGTCAGGGAGGGCAGAATGGGTGCAGAGGCGGGGAAAACTGCTTTTGTTTAGTAAACGCTTCTTCGGCCTCCAGCGGCCCCTGCCTAGGGTGTGTTTTTTCTAGTACGTGCTACGAAGTTTCCCCCAAGTGGTAGAGGAATGAATGCCCTAATAAATTAGAGAAGCCCGGGAAAGGGTTTTATGGGGGCCCTAGGCCCACCCCCTAGGCCACTAAACCGGCAGAGATGATGTAAAACCCAGGAATGGAGGTGGGCTGGTGGAAAAGACACTTCTCTAAAATTGGCAAAGAGGTGGTTAGCATGTTGACGTTTTTCACCCGGCGAACAGGAGCGAGGTCTCCAAGTTGGCAGAGAAAACCCAAAATATCTTTTAGGTAAACCCGCACAGGTGTAGAGGAGGTCCCCGAATTTTCATTCAGCTCCTGGGAAAATGCTGGGGCATTACACAGCCCCAAGGGGTGACCAGGTATTCAAAGTGCCCCCCCCCGTGTGTTAAAGGCCATCTTCACTATCCCCCTCATAGATGCGAACAAGGTTGTAGGCCCCTCGCAGATCCCTTTAGAGAAAATCTGCGCAGCGAAGCCCCGGGCAAAAAAATCCCTTTATCAAAAGGATACGTTTTTTACGTGATTTTATTGAGTCCCCGATAATAATGCAAGGCCGCAGGGAGCCATCTTTCTTCTCCCGATGAAAAATCCCGCACCACCCGGGGAGGAGGTTTGGAATGTTCTTTTGGGGTTCTCTTGAAAAAGGCGTATAGCCTGAGTTTCCTTAAGGGACGAGGATGAACCTGCCCCGGGAGGCTGGTTTCCCGGCGCGGGGCAATGGGCAGTGTCAGCCCGGTTTAAAAAGGGAAGGGGCTCTGCTTGTTTTTCGGAAAATATGTCAGCAAAGTCCCGTTATGCTGCGGGTAGGCCCGGCAATGATTTGTGAGGCACTG
This sequence comes from Phyllomedusa bahiana, assembly GCA_025379985.1. Lineage (NCBI taxonomy): Eukaryota > Metazoa > Chordata > Amphibia > Anura > Hylidae > Phyllomedusa > Phyllomedusa bahiana. The sequence goes on from JAODAL010017723.1 coordinate 40,713, forward strand.
ATGGAGAGGTGGGAAGAACCGGGCGAGGTGCCACCAGGCAACGGTTCATGCAGTTCGGTCCCCAACAAAGGACCTCTCCAGTCTTCTAGTCCAGCGTATGGGCATAGCGTTGCAGCCATGGCAGCCCCAAGAGAATCACCGAAAAAGACTGTGGAAACACGAAGAACTCGATCCTCTCTCTATACAGGGCCCCCACCTGGAGAGACACTGTTTTGTGGCATACACAATGGAATAACTGAGGAGTTCCCCGTTGACTAAGGAGATCATTAGCGGCTTCTCCAGGCAGATTACTGGGAGGCGATACTGTGTCACCAGGGAGGTGTGAATAAAGTCCCTGCAGAGCCGGAGTCCAAGAAAGCGGAGGCCTGAAAGGAGGGGACCCTGTCAGTCTCGACCCGTACTGGCATAGTCATGCGCGGAGAGGAGGAACTTGCACCTAGGGATGCCTCTCCCACGAAGCCTCGGTGCGAGCGTTTCCCGACCGTTTGGGGCGCAACGGATAGTCCCTACGGAAGTGCTCGGGACTGGAGCAGTACAGGCACAAATTTTCTCTCCGACGCCGGGACATCTCTTGCTCGGAGAGGTGAGCTCTGTCGACCTGCATGGGTTCTTCGCCAGAGGGCTGTGGGAGAGGCAGCGAGGTTCTCTGGAACACCGGAGCCAGGCATGGAAGCTGACGAGGCCCAGACGGAGTCACGAACCTGACGGAGTTCCTCTTCTTCTCGGCGAGGGGAAAGTCGTACTCATGGCCAAGTGGATCAACTCGGACAATGAGGTTGGGAGATCTCTCGCAGCCAACGCGTCCTTCACCCGACTGGAGAGGCCTTTCTTGAAAGTGTCGTATAAGGCGGCCTCATTCCAGGTCAGTTCCGATGCCAGTGTGTGGAACTGAACGGCGTAATCCCCCACCGAGGAGTCCCCTTGGTGCAGGTTCAGGAGTGCGGTCTCTGCCGAAGATGCACGAGCAGGTTACCCCGAACACGCTGCGGATTTTCCCTTTTGGAAGGCCTGCAGGTCCGCCGTTTACAGGATCCCCTTCCCGTCCCAGAGGGGTGTAGCCCATGCCAGGGCCTTCCTGGAGAGCAGGCTCACCACAAATGCCACCTTTGACCGTTCAGTCAGGAACTGGTCGGCCATCAGCTCCACATGCATCCAACATTGGGTGATGAATCCCCTGCAGAGTTCGGGTCTCCGTCGAACTTAGAAGGGAGTGACAGCCGGAGCTTGGGACCAAGCGGGGCCAGCGAAACCACTGGAGCAACCACAGGAGGTGGCGGAGGCTGCTGCTGGGCGGCGATGAGCTGCTGCATCATGGTGGATGACTGGTTCAGTTGTTGCGCCTGTTGCGCCAGTTTCTGAGACTGTTGGGCAACAATGGTCGTAAGATCAGCCACACTGGGCAGAGGCACCTTGGCAGGATCCATGGCCGGATCTTACTGTAACGGATGAGCAGGTAGTGGATCCACTGGGCCACCGCAAGCGATGGTGTAAGCCACGCCAGGAAGCGGAATCTAAGTAGGTCCCGGTATTCACCAGAGCCCGCCGCAAAGCGTGATGGACTTGCTGTGGCAGGAGTCTACCAGGTCACTACCCCTGCCATGATTTGCTTGCGGTGACAGCCTAGGTATAGCGTGGTACAAAATCATAAGGCAGGCTCGTAGTCGGGGACAGGCGGTAAGGTCAGGACAGGCGGCAAAGGTTCGAAGTCGGGAGACGGAGGCAAGAGGTTCGGTACACTGGATATAGACAAGACTCAGGTAACGCTTTTTCGATAGGCACAAAGCACTAAAGATCCAGCAAGGTCACATTGGAGGTGGAGCCTAGATATAGGGTCAGCAGCCGGCAATCACCAATTACCGGCGCTCTGGCCCTTTAAATCTGAGCGAGCCGGCGTGCGCGCCCTAACAGATGGGGATGCGCGCACCGGCCGACAGGAGGAAGCTGACAGGCAGGAGCATGGCCGGGTGAGTATATGTTGCTTGGGGAACGAGTGCGCCCGCGGCCCGATACACGGTCAGCACCGCCACTCGCCCCCGACACCGGGGCACGTACTGAACCACGAATTCACCCGTAGCCTGACTTGTGGGCTGCAGCGCCATTCGTAACAGTATCCCCCCCCCTTTGGCCTCTCCTTCTTCCTGGCCCGGAGGAACTTTTGCACCCACCCACGGTCCAAATATTATCCTCTGGCTCCCATGGGCCTCTCCTCAGGACCGAACCCCTTCCAGTCGATAAGGAAGTGTCGTTTACCTCTGAACATCTTTACGTCCAGGATCTCCTTTACAGTGAAAATATTGGTGGACTCAGCTTCGGAGTATGGAGGGACAATCTTCCGGGAAAATGTTTCAGGACCACAGGTTTTAGCAAGGACACATGGAAGACGTTGGGAATACACATGGTGGGCGGGAGCCGGAGTTTATAAGCAACCAGATTGACGCATTTGATGACCTCGAACGGTCCTATGTAACAAAGACCTAACTTGTGACTAGGGATCTTGAGCCAAATATACCTGGCCGATAGCCACACTGACCAGGGGGGGAAGACCGGGTAAGGCCTTCTATTCTTGTCCGCTTGGGTCTTCATACATGCGGAAGCTTGATGCAGAGACTGGCGCGTCTGGCTCCAAATGGTCAGCTGCGGCGCCATTCATAACAGGGTCGTGTGTCTCAGAGATGAACCTACTTGGGTCCGACATGTGCATATCAACCCAATAGCAAAAGCAAAAGATCTTGTGAAGATGCTGACGGAAGCTGGTAAGATTGTGTCATTATCCACAGTGAAACGAGTACTTTATCAACATGGGCTGAAACGCCACTCTGCCAAGAAGAAGCCATTACGCCAAAAGAAACATATAAAAGCCAGATTAATGTTTGCAAATGCACACAGGAACAAAGACCTACATTTTTGGAGACATGTCCTATGGTCTGATGAAACAAAAATTGAACTGGACCACCGCAAGCGATGGCGTAAGGCACGCCAGGGAGCGGAATCTAAGTAGGTCTCGGTTTTCACCAGAGCCCGCCGCAAAGCGGGATGGACTTGCTGCAGCGGGAGTCTACCAGGTCGCTACCCCTGACGTGACTTGCTTGCGGAGGAAACCGAGGTGTTGCGTGGTGCAAAATCGGTAGGCAGGCTCGTAGTCAGGGACAGGCAGAAGGTCAGGACAGGCGGCTATGGTTCGAGGTCGTGGACAGGCAGAAGGTCAGGGCAGGTGGCAAGATTCGTGGTCGAAGGACGGAGGAAAATGGTTCGGTACATGGTAATCAGAATAAGGCTTAGGAACACTTTCTCAATAGGCTAAGGGCACTAAAGATCCGGCGAGATCACTAGGAAGAGGCAGGCTTAAATAGGTTGCAGCGACCGGCAATAGCCAATTACCAGTGCACTGGCCCTTTAAATTTAACACTGCCGGCGCGCGCGCGCCCTAGGGAGCGGGACAGAGGCTGCAGCAGGAGCGTGGTCAGGTAAGTAGCTCGTGGGACAGGCAGGGGAACGAGCGTGCCTGCGACCCGACATGCAGGTCGCAGCGCCGCTCGGCAGCGGGGCACGGATGCGCCTGCATCCGTGACAGAAACTTTGGGGTCGCAGCATCATGTTGAGGGGTGTTTTGCTGCAGGAGAGACTGGTGCACTTCACAAAATAGATGGCATCATCAGGAAAGAAGATTATGTGGCAATACCGAAGTGACATCTCAAGACAACAGCCAGGAAGTTAAAACTTGGGTGGAAATGCGTCTTGCAGATGGACAACGACCCGAAGCATACTGCCAAACTGGTTACAAAGTGACTTAAAGGGGTTGTCTCGCTACAATGATTGGGTTTTAATTAAAAGATCTTTAAAAAACAAGCAGCTTTGCAATATATGTTCATTACAAATGCCCTACTGATTTTGAGCTAGCCCTGTTCATAGGAGTGCATCAGCTTCTCAAATTTCTATAGCAGCCGACCTGTTGATCCTTATCTTACTGGCTGTCAGGTCTGAATGACTCTCATCACCTTTGAAGACAGGTCAGAGCAGAGAGCCCCTCCCGCACAGAATGCTTCTGTAGTGTAGGGAGGAGGAGGGAGGACTCTGGCTTCTATGTCCGTGCTGCCTGGATTAACCCTGTGTGTGCCTGCTTCCTCCTGCTCTCTACACAGATTGAGCAGAGATTAGGCTGATCAATAGATGTGACAGCAGTGACCTGTTTGTTACTATAATCATGATGTCTGTGGAGCTGTAACTATAATAATACTATACAGATTGTGAACAGTTCATGCTGTGCTGTACTAGGGACACATCCTGAGTAACACTTTGCAGCTTCCCTGCCTCTGTTCTGAGAGGGTTTGTTTGTTGTTGCTGGAGATGTGGAGATATGTAAGCTAAGCAGAGGGTATAGGAACACTTGCAGCCCCTCTGTTCTGCTATTAGCAATCATAGACCTCTCTAGGCAGGCACACACAGGGTTAACTCTGGCAGCAATCCCCCTGCTGTATCGAAGTTATGGGCAGATAGCTGCCTGTGTGCTGCGGGGAGGGGGGAAGAGGGAGGGGGGGGAAGAGGCAGAGACGCTAGCACGCCCCTCAATTCAACTCCCATTCACAGACAGAGGCTGAAAGCTATTAATGAGACAACTCCTTTAAGGATAACCAAGTCAATGTTTTGGAGCAGCCATCACAAAGCCTTGATCTCAATTCTATTGAACATTTATGTGCAAAGCTGAAAATTCAGGTGCAAGCAAGGCGACCTACAACCATGACCCAGTTACACCAGTTCTATGAGGAGGAAGGGATAGTCAGATAGTGAGAAAAACATGCATATGTGTCTTTTTATATAGTGTATGTAAACTTCTGGTCTCAGCTGTATGTACGTGTGTATATATACAGTGAAAGAAATAATTACTTGATCCCTTGCTGATTGTGTAAGTTTGCTCACTGACAAAGACATGAACAGTCTATAATTTTAAGAGTAGTTTAATTTTAACATTGATAGAATATCCAAAATAATTTCAGAAAATCACATTGTATAAATTATAGAAATTTATTTGCATTTTGCAGTGAGAAATAAGTATTTGATATCTCTGGCAAACAAGACTTAATAATTGGTGGCAAAACCCTTGTTGGCAAACACAACAGTCACATGTTTTTTGTAGTTGATGGTGAGGTTTGCACACATGTCAGGAAGAATTTTGGTCCACTCCTCTTTGCAGATCATGTCTAAATCATTTTGAGGCTGTCGCTTGGCAACTCAGAGCTTCAACTCCCTCCATAAGTTTTCTATGGGATTAAGGTCTGGAGACTGGCTAGGCCACTCCACGGCCTTAAAGATAACCTATCACCACTGAGCATACTAAGCTAAATTGCTGTAGGGAAGATGTAAATATAACTAAAGATAAAGTAATATACCTTTGGGAGCATGATGACTGGAAATACAGTCATTATTTTATGAGGCAGCCAGCTAGTAAACCATTTATGGGAGCAGCCATCTTGGGAATGGCAGATTAGCGCGTTGTGTCCATGTAAGCCACACCTCCAGATTCTAGGCTTGCATGCTCCAGGATTCCAAGCTTGCAGATACTGCAGGCACCACAGTCACGTCACAGCCTCTTATGTGCAGCAGGGTCACAGTTCCAGTCCTGTTGTTTTTATCTCCACACCCATGCATCTAATCCTATGATTGTAGAGCTAGGGTAAGATACACCAGATGAGTCGCACTATCATGTTTGATTCTGTGGCAGTCTATCTATTGTTTATCTACCACTACTTATCTAGTTCAACCTACTGCATAAAGCTCTATGTGTGCAGCGGAGTAAGTGTATCTGTGTCACACCACACTCTGGTGATCAGAGTATCCACCACTACAACAACCAGCACATATGTTGAACCTGTGCAAATGAAAAACATCATGATGGAAACCTGACAGACCGCATTCTAGTTATCAGGGTTTTCTGACGCTATAAAATGCTCATTAGTCCGTCAGAGAAAAGGAGAATGTTTACCTCCTAGAGCAGACCTGGGCATTGTACGGCCCGCAGGCCACATTCTGCACTTCCTGGCTATAAGGGGTGCTACCTGGCTATAAGGGGCACTACCTGGCTATAGGGGGCATCTACCTAGCTATAGGGGGCACTGCCTGGCTATAAAGGGCAACTACCTGGCTATAAGGGGCAGTACCGGGCTATAGTGGGGCAACACCCTGGCTAAATGGGGAAACAACCTGGCTAAATGGGGCAACAACCTGGCTAGTGGGGGCAACAACCTGGCTAGAGGGGGCAGCTACCTGGCTACAGGGGGCTGCTACCTGGCCATAAGGGGCTACTACCTGGCTACAGGGTTTAAATAACTACCTACAGTGGCCTATATAACTACATAATAGGGACCTAAATTCAGGGCAGTTCCTAGGCTAAATTTCACTCAGGGCGAGGTGAAGAAATTTCGCAGCCCCTCTCCTCCCCCGTAACATATAGCGCCACATTGCATCACCATAAACCAAAGCCAAAATATACAAAAAGCTTTACCACAATGTGCTACGTATGAAAAAAACTACTAAACCATAGTCCTACAGTTACCAAATAACACCGCTACACCAACCAGAATCCCAAGACCACTAGGACCACATATCACCAACACACAGTGACCGAATGATACCACCACACCATGACCACATATCACCAGCACATAGTGACTAAATAATACAAACTGAAAATGACTGACTACAAACCATTATACTACAACCTATATTACCGCCATACAGTGACCATACGGTGGTGGATACCAGCTGTACACAGGCTCTGCAGACATATAAATGATTACAGTAAAGTTATATCTAGTGACTCACAGAAGACGTCTCTGAAAAGTTGTTCTCTTTCTCTTCTTCTTATTCTCCATCTGTCCCAGACGCCATGACGACTACTCCCGACTCTTCACTGTAAAATTTACAAAACTCCTCAATTTATCAGCACTTCTCTACCAATTCCTATCTCTATACAAACTCCCCATCTATAGTACCTCATATGGTAGCCATGTAATATGCCCCCTGTAGCCAGGTAGTAGCCCCTGTAGCAGTTGATGCCCCCTGTAGCCAGTTGATGCCCCCCTGTAGCCAGTGATGCCCCCCCCTTGTAGCCAGTGATGCCCCCCCCTTGTAGCCAGTGATGCCCCGCTGTAGCCAGTAGATGTCCCCCTTGTAGCCAATAGATGTCCCCCTTGTAGCCAGATGCCCCACTTGTCGCCAGTAGCTGCGACCTGCAGCCAGTAGATGCCCCCTGTAGCCAGTAGATGCCCCCTGTAGCCAGTAGATGCCCCCTTGTAGCCAGTAGATGCCCCCTTGTAGCCAGTAAATGCCCCCTGTAGCCAGTAGATGCCCCGCTGTAGCCAGTGATGCCCCTCTTATAGCCAGTGAGGCCCCTGTAGCCAGGGATGCCCCCTGTAGCCAGTGATGCCCCTCTTATAGCCAGTGATGCCCCTCTTATAGCCAGTGATGCCCCCTGTAGCCAGTGATGCCCCTCTTATAGCCAGTGAGGCCCCTGTAGCCAGTGATGCCCCCCTTATAGCCAGTGATGCCCCCTGTAGCCAGTGATGCATGCCCACCTGTAGCCAGTAGTTGCCCCCCCTTGTAGCCAGTGATGCCCCTCTTATAGCCAGTGATGTCCCCCTGTAGCCAGTGATGACCCCCATTGTAGCCAGTGATGTCCCCCTGTAGCCAGTGATGACCCCCATTGTAGCCAGTGGTGTCCCCCTGTAGCCAGTGATGCCCCCTGTAGCCAGTGATGCCCCCCTGTAGCCAGTGATGCCCCCTGTAGCCAGTGATGCCCCCCATTGTAGCCAGTGATGTCCCCCTGTAGCCAGTAGATCCCCATTGTAGCCAGTAGATGCCCACCTGTAATTATAAAATAACAAAAAATTACTCACCAGACCTCGTTCCGCGCATCCCGGTCCGGAGCTGCTGAGCGGTGTAAGCAGCGTGACGTCATCACGCCGCTTACGCTGCACGCAGTTCCCAGGGATCTCCTTGGCGGCAGAGCTGCCTCTGCCGCCGAGTGGACGCAGCGTCACAGGGGGCGTGGTGAAAGTTGTGCACCCCCTGTGACGCTGATACAGGGGAGGAGTCAGGACGGGAGCGATCCGTCCCGCCTCCTCCCCTGTACTGGCAGCTGCTGGCGAGTCAGGGGCGCTCCTTCGGGCGGGCAGGGCCGGCGGCTGCGGCGCCCCCCCTCGGGTGAGCGGAGCCTCGGCGCCCCGGGCGGTCGCACGCCCTGCCCGCCCCTAGGAACGGCCCTGCCTATATTTCTACTTGTTGGGAGGCCTATATATTTATTTTGATTGCCAGATTGGAGTCGGGAAGGAATTTTTTCCCCAACATGAGGACAGTTGGCTTCTACCTCATGGGGGTTTTTGCCTTCCTCTGGATCAACACTTTAGCAACACAAAATGGGCTGAACTGGATGAACATATGTCTTTTTTCGGACTGACAAACTATGTAACTATGTAACAATGAATGATCTTCAGGGGATGCAGGAGATTGAGTTTAGTACTGTCATTTTTTTTTAATGTTCTTATATTCATACAAGTTTCCCCTCTGGACTATGTCGGACTCATTGGATTATGATGGACCAACACTGGATTGATTTCTTTAATAAAATGGTGAAAGAGGGCTGATGTTGTGGAGTGTTTATTTAATTAACATTTTTTTTTGTGCAATTTGTGTCTGTGGGTTTTTTTTTTCCATTTACTTTCAGTTTTAGTAATGACGGTACCAGATAGACGCCTCTCCATTACTAGCACTCGGGCTTGGTGTCAGCAAGCAGTAGTTTTGCTCACCCAAGACTGACATGAGCCCCGTGTCACTATTGCCCCAGTACCTAATTCACCAGGGGTACTGGGAAGAGCCAGGTAACCATCAAAAGCGGACCCTCTAATGTGATAGTGTCTTTGGGGGGGGCTGGGGCTGGTATTTTTTTTAGTGGGAAGGGACCGTGCTAATGGCCTTCCCACTCGATAGATCAGGCTGCAGCTGTCAGTTTTTTCCCTTGATGCTTATGGAAAATGGAGGGGACCCCACGTTTTTTTCTTTTTCAAAAATGTTTTTTTTATTTAGAATCCCAAAGTGGCCCTCCTGTAATCATTTCAGGGATGCCATGTTTCAGATTCTCATTAAAAAAATACATTTTTCAAAAAAAACGACATTGGGGGCCCCCCCCAATTTCCATAACAGCCATGAAACCAGCCCAGCCCTGATACTATAAAAAGGGAAAACCATGAAAAAGTAATTTTCCATTCTAAAAATACCAGTGCAGCTGTTCCAAAGCGGACCTTCAATTAGAGGGTTTGCTTCTGAGGGGTTTACCGGCTTTTCCCCTGTCCCCCGGTGCGTTGGGTACTGGGGAATGTGAGATGGGGTTAGTGTCAGGCGGGGCAACAAAAAACCCGCTGACTGACCCCAAGCCGAGCGATGTAAAAAAAGAGGGTCGTCAGACACCTCCACTACTATCATCGGAATTATAAGGAAAAAAAAAGACACACAAATTGCACGAAAAAACTTTTATTTAAATAAACACTCGCGACACCAGCCCCCTTGTCACGATGGCCTTGCTGGTGGATCCACTGCCCCGTACCGAGGTGGAGCCACCAGGGACGGGGAGTCTAAGTTTAAAAACCCGGGTTTTTACCAAGGGCCCCGCCCCAAGCGGGATGGGCCCCCCGCTGCGCGGATTTCCCCCAGGTCGCTACTCCTGACGCGACTTGCTGCGGTGGCAGCCCCCAAAGGTGAAGCGTGGTACAAAAAACATAAGGATGTTTTGCGGGGACAGGCGGTAAGGTCAGGGCAGGCGGCAAGGTTCCAAGCGGGGGAGACGGTAGGGAAAAGGGGTTTGTACAAAGGATAAGCAAGACTCGGTAAGCTTTTTTAAGGCACAAAGAAATAAAGATCCAGCAAGGTCAATTGGAGGTAGCCTGATTAGGGTCGCAGCCGGAAAATCCCCAATTACCGGGTCGGGCCCCTTTAAATTGAGTGAGACGGGCCCAGCGCGCCAAAAAGAGGGGGACGGCGCCCCACGGCAGGAGGAAGGAGGGAGGAGGTGTCCGGGTGATATTTTGTGCTGGGGGAACGACGTGGTAAATTTGCGGCGGCAGCCGAGGTATGGCCAGACACAGTTAATCGGCAAGGCGGTAGTTGGAGGCAGGCAGGCAGGCAGGAACAACATGGAGATGGACTGACGCGAAGGCACGACACACAGGACTGCTAGGAGAGGGGGGGAAAAAAGTTCTACAGGGAGTGGGAGAAAACAAGGATCCAGCAGGGGCTAAAAGGAAGTGATCCCTTTAAATAGGGTCAGCGGCCAGCGCCCTTACAATCAGGCGAAGCCTACGTGCCTTAGGGGTGGGCAGAGGACCGCATGGAGGGTATGGACCGCGGCGCCCACCGCTCCAGGACTGGGGGTAATGGCAGGGTCAGGACTGCGCCCGAACCCCCGATCGGGGTTTGGCGCCCGATTGTGACAGAAAACCGCCCCCCTTTCCCCCTGCCCTTTTTAAGGGATCGGGGAATTTCTGCACCAATCATGGCCAAGATGTTGCTTTCCGGTCCCCAAAATTTTCCCTTTTGGCCCGAATCCTTCCAATCAATTTTGGGAATTGCCGTTCCCTAATGTTTCAATACCAAAATTTTTAATAGTAAAGACTTTTGGGGGACTCAGCTACGGAAAAGACGGGGGAAAATTTCCCGGAAAAAAAAATTAAAGGACCACCGGTTTTAACAGGGAGACATGGAAGGGGTTGGGAATACCATTGTGGGCAGAACTGGATTTTAAGGCCCGGGGTTTGATGCGCTTGGTACCTCGAATGGACCTCGTAGGGGGGCCCCCAGTTTGTGCTGGGGATTTTGAGTCGAATATTTTTGGGGACAGCCATACCAAATCGCCCAGAGAGAAGACTGGGGACAGCTTTCTATTCTTGTCGGCCTGCAACTTCATGCGCAGCGAGGCTTGACGCAGCGACTGGCGCATCTGGTTCCAGATGTTCATAAAGTCTTGGACCAAGGCATTGGCTGCGGGAACCTCAGGTGAGACTGCTAACGAGAGGGGAGGGCGGGGATGCCGGACATACACAATGTAGAAGGGAGATGCAGCTGCAGATTCCGAATCCAAGGAGTTATACGAAAACTGCACCCAGGACAGTAAGCTTGACCAGTCATCCTGGCGAGCCGAGACGAACTGACGCAAAAAGCCACCCAGGATATGGTTGACTCTCTCCACTTGACCATTCACCTGTGGGTGATAGGCTGATGAGAAATCCAGGTTCACCTGAAGCTGAGAACAGAGGGCCCGCCAGAACCTGGAGATGAATTGGACCCCCCAGTCTGAAACTATATGTAGAGGAAGTCCATGCAGATGGAAGATGTGCTGGAAGAATAGGTTGGCCAGGCAGGGAGCGGATAGTAAACCTGGCAAGGGGATAAAGTGCGCCATTTTACAAAAAAGGTCCATGAACACCCAGATGATGGTATTACCCGATGAGGGAGGCAGATCGGTGATGAAATCCATAGCCACATGCGACCAGGGAGAGGAGGCAGAAGACCCAAGGGTTTGTGGCGAGGGGTCTTGTCATGGGCACAGGTAATGCAGGACTTCACAAATTCCTTAACATCCTTGACCAGGTCCGGCCACCAGTAGAAACGAGAAATCAGCAGGAATGACTTACGGTCACCTGGGTGGCCGGCCACTAGAAAGCAATGACCCCATTTCAAAATTCTTCTACGGAGTCCCGGGCGCACGTAGGTCTTCCCAGGAGGAATATCCCTGAGGTCCACCAGAGCAACGGAAATCAGATGCTCAGGCGAAATAATGTGTTGAGGAACGACTTCCTCGCGGACCACATCAGAAGCCTGGGAGAGGGCGTCGGCTTTGACATTCTTCTCCGCAGGTCTAAAGTGAATCTGGAAGTCAAAGCAGGAAAAGAAAAGGGACCATCTGGCTTGTCCCGGATTGAGACATAAGGCCGATTGGAGTTATTAGAGTTTTTTATGATCGGAGAAGATAGTGATGGTATGCCGAACTCCCTCCAGGAGATAGTGCCATTCCACAAGAGTCAGCTTGATGGCCAAAAATTCCTGATCACCGATGGTATAATTCTTCTCCACCGGAGAGAAGGTCTTGGGGAAGAAACCACAGGTCCAATTACAAACTTAGCAGGAATGCCATATAACGCTTATAAAACATTCATTTATTGTAGCTTCTTTAAAAACATGAAACCTTTTATGTGTGCACCGATTAGTGCTACTTGCGTGCAAATAAGTAGAAAGACCACAGCCAATCAAAGTCCCAAGTCCATGGATACTGTTTGTAGTGCTCCAGCTGCCTTCCAACGTATGGAGCTAGCGTAGTGGAGCTATTCCTGTGCAGACAGGCAGGGTCCGAGGTGAGCGTGTGACGTTTCGGGGAGGCTCCTCCCCTTTCTCAAACACGTATTCACTTCCTCCTGACATCCTTTTATACTCAACATATTATGCACCTAAGGTTAACGAACAACATATTAAAAACAGAGCAGCACTTATACATATATACAGTGATACAATACGTATGATATTTACAAAAATACTCTGAGATTCAGATCTTCATTTAAGCCAACAGGGGCTAATGTATTTAAACGAAAGATCCACGCAGCTTCTCTCTGCAATAATTTCTTCTCTAAATTCTCCCCTTCCCTGCATCTCACCTCTTCTAGCACACACCAACGTAACTCTGCTACCCCATGGCCTAGTTCTTGAAAATGCTTAGCTACAGTAGTCTCCCCATATTTTTTCTTTGGCTGGTCCTCTATTCGTGTCTCCCTCTTCACAGCTGTTCTGATGTTAGATCGATGTTCGGTAAGTCTGGTTTTTATGCACCTCATTGTTTGCCCTACGTAGCCCTTACCGCAAGGGCATTTTAGCAGGTAAATAACTGACTTAGTATTACAGGTATAAAAACCTTTTAGTGTAATTTTAAAGCCTTGAGTCGGATGTGAGATGTACGGACCTTTAATAATAGAACTACAGTTAGTACAGCCAAGACAGGGATATGTACCAACTCGGGTGGACCCTCGTTGAGCTTTATTCTCTTTAAGTTGTGAAGAGGTAATGACATTACCTATAGTGCGGCCTTTTTTATAAATAAATTGAGGTTTTTGTGTGAACATCTTGCCATATTTTGTATCACGGGACAAAATATACCAATACTTCATAATGGTCTTTTTAACCAATGAGCTATGTGCATCATAGGTACTTATGAATTTAAAGCAATCAGGTCTTGTCTTTTTTATAGATCTTCCTAATAGGGATTCTCTACTCATTTGTTGTACCTCATATGCGATCTTTTCTAGATTATCCCTTTTGTACCCTCTGGCAACAAATTTTTCAATAAGAACTCTCTCCTGTTCACTATATAATTCTACCGAGGAGCAAATCCTTCTGGCCCGCATAAATTGCCCCTTAGGGATCCCATAGAAAATCTGTGGTGCATGTTGGCTCTGATGGTGTAAGATGTTATTCCTATCAATGGGTTTTTTATATAGTGTGGTACTTACTCCCATAGGCTGTCTTCTAACCTCTACATCCAAATAATGGATGACCTCCCGATTAACTGTAGCTGAAAATTGAATAAGGGGATGTATACCGTTAAGGTGTTCAACAAATGCAAGGAATGACTCCTCAGTACCAGACCACAATACAAAAACGTCATCGACGTACCTATACCAAGCTTTCACCTGGTTGTATTGTGGGCAGGTGTAAAGATGCCTTCTCACAAACATGGCCAGGAACAGATTGGCGTAACTCGGAGCCACAGGAGACCCCATAGAGGTCCCCTGTAGCTGCAAGTACACATCAGTACCAAATTTAAAATAATTCCTAAGGAGTACTATGTCCAATAGATCCATTAGGAAATTAATATGGGCATTCGTGAGTGTATGATCCTCTCCAAGCGCCTCCCTAACTGCTGTGGTACCTTCCATATAGGGGATGCTGGTATAGAGGGACTTAATGTCCAAAGTACAAAATACTGTATCATCGCCATGTGGCATAGTTTCCAAGACTTTGAGAAATTGACCAGTATCAGTTAGGGAGTGACTATCTCTTTTAACTAGTTTCTGTAGGAATGAATCCACATAGATAGCAAGTGGTTCCAATAGTGAGCCTACTCCCGAGACTATCGGACGTCCAGGTGGATTAGTGACCGATTTATGTACCTTAGGTACTAAATATAGAATTGGGGTACGTGGATGTATACAAATCATAAGACTCTTTTCTTTTTCTGTAATAATTTCATGATTAACTGCTTCAGTAAGGACCTGTTCAATAAGTACCTTAAATTCATTAGTGGGATCATGATCTAATCTTTTATATACAGTGTGATCACCAAGTTGTGTAAGGGCTTCCTGGATATATTGGGTTTTATTTTGGACCACAATTGACCCGCCCTTATCGGCTTTCTTTACTATTATGTTATCATCTTGCTTAAGTGTTAACATTACATACTGAAGCTGTGCACATCTAAAATATATTCTGAAAAACGTAAGCATAGGTGCACACAAAAAAGGGCAATAGCATATACTAAACAAATATCAGTGGCACACTAAAGACTAGATAAAACCTCAAGGTATATCGGAATATTGAAAATGCATTACTGCTAAGGAAAATATGAAAACCTGGGACTCTTAGTTTACAGTATTTGATCAAAGATTGTATTAAGCTCACCTCCCAAAACGTCAAGGGGATCCCAGAGCAGGTGAGTCCCTACACAAATTGCTTCCTCACTGGCGTCAATCCGACTGCAAATTTCAGGGAATGGTAAGGAACTAGCAAATGGGCCCCACCCTGCACTGGTTAAAAAGAGGCAGCTGTGTGCCAGCAAGCCAATGAAATTTACCAATCCCCTAAATGAACTACAAAACATACTGAAGCGGGTGCACAATCTAAATATATTTCTGAAAAAACGTAAGCATAGGTCACACTAAAAAGGCAATAGCATATATCCTAACAAAATCAGTGGCACACTAAAGACTAGATAAAAACCTCAAGGGTATATTCGGAATAATTGAAAATGCATTACTGTAAGGAAAATATGAAAACCTGGGACTCTTAGTTTACAGTATTTGGATCAAAAGATTGTATTAAGCTCACCTCCCAAAACGTCAAGGGGATCCCAGAGCAGGTGAGTCCCTACACTAATATTTTCCCTCACTAGGCTCAAATCAGACTGCAATTTCAGGGAAGGGTAGGAACTAGCAAATGGGTCATCCTGCACTGGTTAAAAAGAGGCAGTTTGTGTGCAGCAAGCCAATGAGATTACCAATCTCAAATGAACTACAAAACATACTGAAGCTGTGCACATCTAAATATATTCTGAAAAACGTAAGCATAGGTGCACACTAAAAAGGCAATAGCATATATCTAAACAAATATCAGTGGCACACTAAAGACTAGATAAAACCTCAAGGTATATCGGAATATTGAAAATGCTTACTGCTAAGGAAAATATGAAAACCTGGACTCTTAGTTTACAGTATTTGATCAAAGATTGTATTAAGCTCACCTCCCAAAAGGGTCAAGGGGATCCCAGAGCAGGTGAGTCCCTTTACACTAAATAGTTTTCCTAAACTGGGCGTCAATCCAACTGAAATTTTTCAGGGAATGGTGGGAACTAGCAAATGGGTCATCCTGCACTGGTTTAAAAGAGGCAGCTGGTGCAGCAAGCCAATGAGATTACCAATCTCAAATGAACTACAAAACATACTGAAGCTGTGCACATCTAAAATATATTCTGAAAAACGAAAGCATAGGTGAAACACTAAAAGGCTAGTTCCTACCATTCCTGAAATTGCAGTCTGGATTGACCCTAGTGAGAAGCATATTTAGTGTAGGGACTCACCTGCTCTGGGATCCCCTTGACGTTTTGGAGGTGAGCTTAATACAATCTTTGATCAAATACTGTAAACTAAGAGTCCCGGGTTTTCATATTTTCCTTAGCAGTAATGCATTTTCAATATTCCATAAATACCTTTTAGGTTTTATCTAGTCTTTAGTTGTGCCACCTATTTGTTGAGTATATGTTTTAAGTGTTTAACAATGCCGTCTTTCCTTTTTAAATGTGATGTTCCTATCTCCCATATTCTGAACGTTTTAAATAAAGGTCCGTACATTTTCACATCCGACTCAAGGCTTTAAATTACACTAAAAGGTTTTTTATACCTTTTAATACTAAGTAGTTATTTACCTCCCTAAAATCCCCTTGCGGGAAAGGGCTATGTAGGGCAAACAATGAGGTGCATAAAAACCCAGACTTAAACCGAACACCGATCTAACATCAAACAGCTGTGAAGAGGGAGAACACGAATAGAGGACCAGCCAAAGAAAAAATATGGGGAGACTACTGTAGCTAAGCTTTTCAAGAACCAGGCCATGGGGAAGCAGTTACGTTGGTGTGTGCTAGAAGAGTGAAAATGCAGGGAAGGGAGAATTTAGAGAAAAAATTTATTGCGAGAGAAGCGCGTGGATCTTTCATTTAAATACATTAGCCCATTTTTGGTTTTAAATGAAGATCTGAATCTCAGAGTATTTTTGTAAATATTCATACGTATTGTATCACTGTATATATTATAGTGCTGCTCTTTTTTAATATGTTTTTCGTTAACCTAGGTGCATAATATGTTGAGATAAAAGGTTCAGGAGAAGTGAATACGTGTTGAGAAAGGGGAGGAGCCTCCCCGAAACGTCACACGCTCACCTTGGACCCTGCCTGTCTGCACAGGAATAGCTCCACTACGCTAGCTCCATCGTTGGAAGGCAGCTGGAGCACTACAAACAGTATCCAGGGGATTTGGGGACTTTGATCGGCTGTGGTCTTTCTACTTATTTGCACCAAGTAGCACTAATCGGTGCACACAAAAAAAGGTTCATTCTTTAAAGAAGCTACAATAAATGAATGTTTTATAAGCGTTAATGGCATTCCTCCCTAAGTTTGTAATTGGAGTCTATTGGAAAAAAGGGAGAAAGGGATACTCCCTGGTGCAGGTTTGCAGACACAGCCGTCTGATAAAGACTTAAATTACCACACTTGTTATGTTGGAGTTATATTGAATATCCCATGGGGTTTTGTTGGAAACGAATACACTACAGTGACAAATATTGTCGTTTGAAGATTATACTAATGGACAGACAGGCGGGCCGTTTACCTTTGTTTTTACTTTAAATGAGCGCACAAAATATTCTGAGACAAAGCTGAAGCAGCCGGCATTGGGTGGGAACAAACCTCTAAGAAGGATTTACCACTAATTTGGGCCAAAGAAGCTTGAACAACTTAAAAGAAAAGAAAATTAGTTGGGTTTCCCATGCGTCCCGCTTATGAATACATCAAGGTGGAAAGGATCCGAGGGGTCTTAGGAGCCCTTACAGCCTATCCTTCTCCCAACGATATTGGATATCGGAGAAATGGTTTGCCATAGGGAATAAATTACTCCATGGAGCTTATGTATCTCACAGTCCAATTCTTGCAAACAAAACATAGAGACTTTAGGGGGTGAGATCAAAATATTGAGGACGAACTTAAGAGAACTACTCCTACATGAACAGTTTGAACAAACAAAACAAGAGCTAATGGTTACACTTGACAAACACAAATTACAGTTGTTTCAGAACAAATTGAAGAAATTTGAGCGAGATAGCAGGGATTATCTACAAAATCGAGTGTACACATGGGCAGAAGATCGCTCACGAATCCGTACTGAGAGGAGAATTAACTACAGACGCAACCAAAATAATAGCAGTGCATCTGAATCAAAAGGGAGCTGCGGCCCAACCCGCATGTTATTGCGATCCACTTCTAAGAAGGCCTCAAAAACAGGATGATGTTTTAGAGACACCCCAACACAGCGAAACACCGACGCTGGAGGGAGTTCGGGAGGAGAACAAAAGAAGCAACCAGAGTCAAAAGGCAAACGAGGCCCAAGAAAAAACCTAAACAAGGACAATGTGAACGAAGACTGGCAGTTTAAAACATCTCGGCAAAAACACTTACGGATCCCGAACTTTCAGTCATCAATAAGGGATTGAACTTTGTACCTAATATGTATATTTCTTTATTCGATTTCAATATAGACTTTTACAAATTTTGTAAGCCATTGGGATTAAAATGTTCTATGGGACTAAACAAAGATCAGGTATAGATGATGAACACACTAGAAGACTTAGAAAAACTAGCCAATTTGACCCAGATATCACGACATCCGCACTAGAAGTATTTAAAAATCTAGTACTTACTGATTTATCCATACAATGGAATACTGTTCAGAATAGGGGAGATGGGAAAACATCACTAAACAGAAAGACAGGCATTGTTAACACTTAAGCAAGATGATAACATAATAGTAAAGAAAGCCGAAAAAGGGCGGGTCAATTGTGGTCCAAAATAAAACCCATATATCCAGGAAGCCCTTACACAACTTGGGATCACACTGTTATAAAAGATTAGATCATGATCCCACTAATGAATTTAAGGTACTTATTGAACGGCCTTACCGAAGCAGTTAATCATGAAATTATTTCAGAAAAAGAAAAGAAGTCTTATGATTTGTATACATCCACGTACCCCAATTCTATATTTAGTACCTAAGGTACATAAATCGGTCACTAATCCACCTGGACGTCCGATAGTCTCGAGTATCTCACTATTGGAACCACTTGCTATCTATGTGGATTCATTCCTACAGAAACTAGTTAAAAGAGATAGTCACTCCCTACTGATACTGGTCAATTTCTCCCAAAAATCTTGGAAACTATGCCCCATGGCATGATACAGTAATTTTGTACTTTGGACATTAAGTCCCTCTATACCAGCATCCCCTATATGGAAGGGACCACAGCAGTTTAGGGAGGCGCTTGGAGGGATCATACACTCACGAAAGCCCATATTAATTTCCTAATGGATCTATTGGACATAGTACTCCTTAGGAATTACTTTAAATTTGGTAAATGATGTGTACTTGCAGCTACAGGGGGCCTCTGGGGTCTCCTTGGCTCCGAGTTATGCCAATCTGTTCATGGCCATGTTGAGAGAAGCATATTACACTGCCCACAAACAACCAGGTTTAAAGCTTGGTATAGGTACGTCGATGACGTTTTTGTATTGTGGTCTGGGACTGAGGAGTCATTCCTTGCATTTGTTTAACATCTTAAGGTATACATCCCCTTATTCAATTTTCAGCTACAGTTAATCGGAGGGCATCCATTATTTGGATGTAGAGGTTAGAAGACACCAAATGGGAGTAAGTACCAACACTATATAAAAAACCCCTTGATAGGAATAACATCTTTCACCACAGAGCCAACATGCACACAGATTTTTCTATGGGATCCTAAGGGCAATTTATGCGGGCCAGAAGGATTTGCTCCTCGGTAGAATATATAGAGGAACAGGAGAGAGTTCTTATTGAAAAATTTGTGGCCAGAGGGTACAAAAGGGATAATCTAGAAAAGATCGCATATGAGGTACAACAAATGATAGAGAATCCCTAATAGTAAGATATATAAAAAAGACAAGACCTTATTTCTTTAAATTCATAAAGTACCTATGATGCACATAGCTCATTGGTTTAAAAAAGATATTATGAAATATTGGTATAATTTTGTTCCGTGATACAAAAATATGGCAGATGTTCCACACAAAAAAACCCTCAATTTATTTATAAAAAAGGCCGCACTATTTGGTAATGTCATTACCTCTTCACAACTTAAAGAGAATAAAGCTCAACGAGGGCCCACCCGAGTTGTACATATCCCTGTCTTGGCGAACTAAAATGTAGTTCTATTATTAAAGGTCCGTACATCTCACATCCGACTCAAGGCTTTAAAATTACACTAAAAAAGGTTTTATACCTGTAATACTAAGTCAGTTATTTACCTGCTAAAATGCCCTTTCGGTAAGGGCTACGTAGGGCAAAACAATGAGGTGCATAAAAACCAGACTTACCGAACACCGATCTAACTCAGAACAGCTGTGGAGAGGGAGACACGAATAGAGGACCCGCAAAGAAAAAATATGGGAGAAATACTGTAGCTAAGATTTTTTAAGAACTAGGCCATGGTAGCCAGAGTTACGTTTGGTGGTGCTAGAAGAGGTGAGATGCAGGGAGGGGAGAATTTAGAGAAGAAATTATTGCAGAGAGAAGCTGCGTGGATCTTTCGTTTAAATACATTAGCCCCCGTTGGCTTTTTAAAGAAAATGTGAATCTCAGAGTATTTTTTTTAAATATCATACGTATTGTATCACTGTTATATATGTGTAAGTGCTGCTCTGTTTTTAATATGTTGTTCGTTAACCTTTGGGGCATAATATTTGAGTATAAAAAAGGGTGTCCGGAGAAGTGAATACGTGTTTGAGAAAGGAGGAGCCTCGAAACATCACACGCTCACCTCGGCCCTGCCTGTCTGCACAGGAATAGCTCCACTACGCTAGCTCCATACTGTTGGAAGGCATGGAGCACACATACAGTATCCATGGACTTGGGCTTTGATCGGTGTGGTCTTTCTACTTATTTGGGACGCAAGTAGTACTAATCGGTGCACACATAAAGGTTTCATGTTTTTAAAGAAGCTACAATAAATGAATGTTTTATTTAAACGTTATATGGCATTCCTGCTAAGTTTGTAATTGGAAGTTATTGGAAATAAGGAGAAAGGGATACTCCCTGGTGCAGGTTATTGCTGACACAGCCGTTGATAAAGACTTAAAATTACCACACTTGTTATGTTGAAGAAACCACAGGTCACCATCTTGCCCTTCGGTCCTTTGTGCACAAGCACTGCGCCGGCGCCGACTGGGGCACACTGAAATATACACACACCTCACACACACACTGAAATACACACACACCCCTCACATGCACACAAACACCCCTGACACGCTCACTGAAAGACGCACACCCATCCCTCGCACACACACTGAAACACACACACCCATCCCCCGCACACACACTGAAACACGCACACCCATCCCCCGCACGCATGCTGGAGCACGCACAACCTTCCCCCACATGCACATTGAACCACACACACCCATCCCCCGCACACACTGAAGCATGCACACCAATCTCCTGCACACACACTAAAGCACGCACACCCATCCCCCACACACACACAGAAGCACGCACACCCATCCCTCGCATGCACACTGAAACATGCACACCCATCCCCCGAACGCACACAAACACACACACTCAGCCACTGCACACACCCTCCCCTGACACACACACTGCCACCACCCTCTCCTGCGCCACTTACCTGTCTTGGTGCTGGTTCCTCACTTTGCTCTGCACGAGAGAGGGGGCAGAGCCTCGTGGGTCCCGCTAAGCCTCGCCCCCTCCCAGTAGTGTTCGGGGCGCCCTGCTGTCAAGTAGCGTCCTATGCCAAGAATCATTATAGAGAAGGCACATGCCTGCAACAAATATATTATAACAATCAAATATAAGAGGAAGGGAGAACAATGTAAAATTTAGGCGGTATATAACAGTCAAAAAGAAGAAAAGAAAAATTACCATGCAAGACCGTTTAAATAAAGATATAGGAGATTAGCATGAACAAAGTTTTAAAGGGTTTAGTGCGTGAGGGAAAGGGTTTAAAGAGAGGCGTTTTGGGGTTATATGTGGAGGAAAGCCAGGGCTCCCAGAGAGATCTCTTTTGAAGCAAACGTGTGGGGGTCAACCAGTCTCACTCACAAGCACAATTGAAATTCACTCTATTAATTATTTCAGTTTAAAATAGGGAACCCGTGGAGATTTTCCCAAGTAGCAGCAATTGCTGTGCGTACTACAATTAGCACATGGAAAAATACCGTTCTCAGGGGGGGGAATGTCTGATAGGCCCATGCTAGATGCTAACTCCGTGTAGGGGGTGAGACGTATCCCGTAACTTTAAATAGAAGATGAAAAACCGCTTCCCAAAGGTGTCTAATAAGGGGACAGCCCCACCAAAGGTGCAACATTGTGCCTTGTTGTCCGCATTGCTTCCAGCACATGTCAGATGTGCTTGGGTAAATATGGGCTAAACGTGAGGGTGGGAGGTATCAGCGAAGGTGAATCTTTCGCATCAATTCGGTGTGATTTAAACATTTTGAAAGCTGTAGAGGAACTAAGTGAGCTTCCTTCCACATCATTAAAGGGAATTCTTTGACTAATTCCTTTTCCCATTTGATCATAGTGGGAAGCTTTTTATTATCTTGTCTGCCAATGAGCATATGATATAAAATCGATAAGCCTTTTTCAAATCCTTTTTTTTGAAGAAGAAAGTTGTAAAAATCTGAGGTCGTTCCCGGACCTCCAGGCCTACTATATTGCAGTAGCTTCTAATAAAGCAAAAGTTTCAAGCTCACCACTCCAATTCACATGTGTATAGGATTAAGGCTCCAGCTCTGCCTGCAGGTTCGTCTCTGCCCAGGATCCTGGCCTCCAGTCTCGGCTCCATGCAATAGACACCAAACAAACTGTAATGGATCCAGCGATGACGATGTAACCAAGGCTTCTTTTATTAATACATATATGGGAGGGTACAGTGGGTTACAGACATTGACGCATTTCGGGCACAAACGAGCGCCCTTGCTCACGATATACACTTACAGACATCAAACTTACTTAAATAGTTAAAAAGGGGGATGGGCTTAACATGACATCACTTCCCATTGTTTCCCCGTGTAGCAGTGTATCATATAACCAGTGTTAATAGGATGACAAATTCTTATAGAGAATAGCATATATTGTGCTTAATGCTACTAAGAGATGCAATGCAGCAAGCATATTTAATATATGCCATTTTTTTTTTGTCTCCTCTCCTTTATGCGAATCTAATAAATATAAGCCAAATCATTACGGCTATTCATACCTTCCGGTACTCGTGTACCTAATTCATATATCCATGCGGCCTCCCGTACTCTTAGGAGATGTTGGCGATCCCCTCCCCCTCTTGGGGATTTTACTTGTTCGATACCATAGCATTTAAAACATTCAACGGAGCCTGCATGTATTTCAGTAAAGTGTTTTGCTGCACCAGAATGTGAAGAATAACTATGTTTTATATGTGTAAGATGTTCCGATATGCGCGTTTTCATTTTGCGTATGGTACTGCCAACATACAATTTTTTGCAGCTAGTGCATTCAATTATATAGACTATATAGTCCATGTCGCAGGTGATAAAATCCCTTATTTTATGGGTTCTACCATCTTTTCCCATACCTTTGAATTCATCTCTTTTATATGTATGCTTGCATACATTGCATCTCTTTTTCCCACAGGGAAAAAAACCCTTCAAATTAAGCCACGTATTAGAAGATGATTTGCTTGAAAAATAACTAGGTGATATTAGTGATCCTACAGTTTTATTTCTTTTGGCTACAAAACCTACTCCTTCATCTATAATTTTAGCTGTGATTGGATCCTGTCTCAGAATTCCTATGTTTTTGTAAAAAATATTTTGTATCCTATTGAATTCCTCACTGTATTTCATGGTGCAGACTATTTTATTTCTTTCCTTATTTATCTTCCCTTCCGTTGTTTCGAGTAAGTCCCTTTGTGTTTTGTTCTGCATTTTCTTTTTAGCTATTTCCAAATGTTTTTTGTTATAGTCTCTCTTTTTTATCTTTTAATTTTTTTTTCTCCTCTCCTTTATGCGAATCTAATAAATATAAGCCAAATCATTACAGACAGATTATAAAAAAAGAT
Source organism: Phyllomedusa bahiana (assembly GCA_025379985.1). NCBI lineage: Eukaryota > Metazoa > Chordata > Amphibia > Anura > Hylidae > Phyllomedusa > Phyllomedusa bahiana. The sequence continues at coordinate 64,428 of JAODAL010017723.1, forward strand.
CTAATATGACAAAGGCAGAATGTGTAGCTTTAGAAGAACTTAAACAAAATAAAAATCTGATTATAAAGAAATCAGACAAAGGAGGGTCAGTGGTGGTTCTTGATGTAAAATTATATAAAAATATGGTATTTTCCATACTGGAGGATCATAAAACCTATAAAAAATTAGGAAGTAAACCCAGCAAAATCTTCCAAACTAAACTATCTAAATTACTTGAAGAGGGAATTTCTATGGGGGTACTAACGGAAAAGAAGAAATCAGATTTGATAGTCATTAACCCTAAAGTACCCATCTTCTACGGAGTTCCAAAAACACACAAGACAGATTTTCCGCCAAAACTACGACCTATAGTCTCGAGTAGGGACAGCTTATGCGCTGAACTAAACAAATGGGTTGACAAATTATTACAACCGATTGTACAGAAATTACCGGAATATCTGAAAGATAGCTCATCTGTATTAAGGACTTTTTCTGATTTTTCCTGGTCCCCTGGGTACCATTGGCTCAGTCTAGATGTAATGAACCTGTATTCTAGCATACCTCAACCTATGGTCAGAAGAGCGATAGAATATCATTTTCTGAGATACAGTGCATATGGCATAGAATTAAAGTCTTTTTTACTGGATTGTATAGACTTTTTGTTATTCCATAATTTTTTTGAATTTGACGGCTTTCTTTCTACAACTGATAGGTGTCCCTATGGGAGCTACGGCTTCACCATCATTGGCCAATCTCTTCATGGCATGGTGGGAGCAGGATAGTATTTACAGTATTAATAAAAGCTTTTCAGAGTCCATATTCTGGTATGGGCGCTACATAGATGACCTCCTCATAGTTTGGGGAGGGTGATGTGGCATCCATACCAGACTTTGTGACTTACCTCAACAACAATACCATCAATTTAAAATTTACATTCTCGGTAGAAAAAGAAATTATTTCCTTCCTGGATTTATCACTGTTGGGGAACGAAACAGAAGAGAGGGTTTATACCACATTATATAGAAAACCCAATAGTGGTAATACCATATTGAAGGCAAATAGCTGCCACCCAAGACATAATATCGATGCCATACCCATAGGTGAATACATAGAGCCCGGAGAGCCTGTACACGTCAAATGGATTTTAATAGGGAAATGGAAATTATTGACCAAAGATTAAAAAAAAGAGGCTATAACAAAAAACATTTGGAAATAGCTAAAAAGAAAATGCAGAACAAAACACAAAGGGACTTACTCAAAACAACGGAAGGGAAGATAAATAAGGAAAGAAATAAAATAGTCTGCACCATGAAATACAGTGAGGAATTCAATAAGATAAGAAATATTTTTTACAAAAACATAGGAATTCTGAGACAGGATCCAATCACAGCTAAAATTATAGATGAAGGAGTAGGTTTTATAGCCAAAAGAAATAAAACTGTAGGATCACTAATATCACCTAGTTATTTTTCAAGCAAATCATCTTCTAATACATGGCTTAATTTGAAGGGTTTTTTTCCCTGTGGGAAAAAGAGATCCAATGTATGCAAGCATACATATAAAAGAGATGAATTCAAAGGTATGGGAAAAGATGGTAGAACCCATAAAATAAGGGATTTCATCACCTGCGACATGGACTATATAGTCTATATCATTGAATGCACTAGCTGCAAAAAATTGTATGTTGGCAGTACCATACGCAAAATGAAAACGCGCATATCGGAACATCTTACACTTATAAAACATAGTTATTCTTTACATTCTGGTGCAGCAAAACACTTTACTGAAATACATGCAGGCTCCGTTGAATGTTTTAAATGCTATGGTATCGAACAAGTAAAATCCCCAAGAGGGGGAGGGGATCGCCAACATCTCCTAAGAGTACGGGAGGCCGCATGGATATATGAATTAGGTACACGAGTACCGGAAGGTATGAATAGCCGTAATGATTTGGCTTATATTTATTAGATTCGCATAAAGGAGAGGAGAAAAAAAAAATTGGCATATATTAAATATGCTTGCTGCATTGCATCTCTTAGTAGCATTAAGCACAATATATGCTATTCTCTATAAGAATTTGTCATCCTATTAACACTGGTTATATGATACACTGCTAAACGGGGAAACAATGGGAAGTGATGTCATGTTAAGCCCACCCCCCTTTTTAACTATTTAAGTAAGTTTTATGTCTGTAAGTGTATGTCGTGAGCAAGGGCGCTCGTTTGTGCCCGAAATGCGTCGATGTCTGTAACCCACTGTACCCTCCCATATATGTATTAATAAAAGAAGCCTTGGTTACATTGTCATCGCTGGATCCATTACCGTTTGTTTGGTGTCTACTATATTGCAGCAACCCTGACTAGGGTCTTGGATTCCTTTCATAGTATATCATCCAAATTGTGGGTCCAACTCGAATCTGGGATATATGGAGCCCCGGTGGCAGCTCTGCCCTGGTTACCAATCACATCGATGCCAAAAAAACTCGTCCATAAGATCCCACTAGTGACCCAAACTTCCATTTGGGTTTGCAGAAGGTTTCCTTCTAAGATGACTTTGTTCCAGCCAGGAGGGCCTTGCACACCCATAGTGGGCAACCCAGAGACCCCAGATTCTGTTGCCACAGCTCTGACTCGGTTAATGGGGCATGACCCATCCTCTATGATTTTTAAGTCACTTCTTACTGAGAATGCCCTTAAGACCTACCAAGAACTTGCCGGAGATTTATCAACGACAGGTTTTTCGAGGTTTAACTACTACCAATTGAGGAGCTTATACACAGCATACAAGGTCCAACTCGACCTTCACAGGACCCTTGTGCCTTTTGAAGTGTGGTGCTTGCAGAATTCCACAGTGAAACATGCTCTCTCGAGAGTATATAGTCTTCTACAGCCAGCCAGTGAGGGGGCTTACCCTTTCCAGGCGAGCTGGGAGAGGGAACTGGGGAGGACCTTCACGACGGAAGATTGGGAAAGGGTGTTTTATCTTTCGCATAAATCGTCAGTCTCTGTGAAAGCACAGGAGCTTAACTACAAAATAGCTATGCGCTGGTACAGAGTTCCGGCTTTACTGCACTCTCTTTACCCAGGAGTGTCTGACATTTGCTGGCGCTGTCAGAGAGAGACTGGTACTATATTTACTATTTTGCCATAGGCAAACTTAAACTCTATCAGTACTCTATCTGTTAAACACTAAAACGTAACTTTTATTATATCTAACTCTTAACCTCTATACACACTATTTAAAAACCTGATCTCTAACCTCATCATTTAACCCTTTTTGCTTCTGAAAGAGGGAATAACTCCCTTTCTATTATCAAGTCTGGTGGAACCCCACCTACTAACAGGGGAGCCTTATATCTATAGCAAAGTACTAGCTTCAGTAAGGGATCCCAAGCCAACTACTTGGGCAGTCGTCCCTAATCTCATAGACACAGAACAAATAAGGCCCCCTTGTGACACCGTCTGCAGCAGGTGACACTTGTAGACAGAGGTGAGAGATCACAATTTAAAACGTCATATCTGACCTCGCCGACATGTTTCGCCAGCTAACCTGGCTTTATCAAGGCTTAGAGGTCCGATCACATGTGGTCTAAGCTCACTTCCTTTTGTATCATGTTAGGTAAACACCCCGTTCAGGTGCTCACCAATTAGCCATCAGAGAATCCACATAAAACCCACTCCCCCTTCCGCGCGCACACTCATAACATGTCCTGCTAAAGCTGCCACCATGCTCTCATGAGCCAACAACCTTCAGTCAAATTCGCCATCTCCATAACAGGCTTGCGCCCCATCTTACCGTACTGCCCGTGCCAATGCACTGCACCAACAAACACCTCAGCCCTGACTGTGATGGGCTTCCGTCTCACTTCTCTCATATTATTGCAACTGCGTGGCTCACCTAGAATGAACTAAGCAGACTAGGTGTCACATTACACAGCACACTGCCATCTTTATCAATTCCCATAAGCCCCTTCTCTTCAATATCTAATATGCATATTCATTGGGAATATAAACTCCACTGTACAATAGACCACTGTCATATTATCTTCCCATAAAGCACTTCTCCTATATATGTAATATGCATATTCATTCCAATAGAGCTGCAGGCCCCATTAAATACATGTTCCACTGCATTGTATAGTATTGTCTCAAGACTATATTCATAAACCACTTCTCTTTTACATGTAATATTCATATTCATTTTAATAATACTGTAGGCTCTATGGCTAGCCCTCCCTCCCTCCCACAGTTTGACCTCACAAGTTCCCCATTGAAGATTCTCTCCTACGGCTCACGGCTAGCCATTCAATCCACCACGTCACAATGGGAGCATGCAAAAACATGGGAGCATGCAAGAACTCCAGTATCTTCAAATGCCATTGCATCTAGTTGCATCCACCTATGTCAAAATAGTAAATATAGTGATCAAAAGTCACTCTTTGTTCTCTTGCGAGATTTCCAATTTTTTGGAGATTATGAGACTGGTACTATGTCACATATATGGTGGGGCTGTACTGAGATTCAACCCTTTTGGACACAAGTGCTAGACTTAATACACTCTATCCCCGGGATTAGGTTAGCTAATGATCCGGCTGTGTTGCTCCTCTTCCAGGTACCCCTCCCGACCTCTGCCCTCAGAGCTCACTTGCTCTCATTTCTCATTCTGGCTGCTAAGATGGTCATTCCTCGATTATGGTTATCTGCAACAGCCCCGTCTATAACCTCCTGGTTGAAGGAAATCCATGTCCTACAACGAATGGAGGAACTACGCATTTTCTCTCCCCATCTGGCGATGCGCCATCTCCAGATTTGGGAAGATTGGCTAGCCTTTTGCCATACGGACCGTTATCTGTCTCTTTGTTGTCAGGATACTGCGTGCTCTTCTCCTTAGAGGAGTACTACCTATGTCATCATTGAGGGTGATGTACCGATAGGCCTTGAGACCGACCATACTGTTTATAATTTACTGTTTGTAACTTTCTACTGTTTTAGTTAGTTTTCATTTTAAATTGCACATGTGAATTGAGTATGGATATCCTTTAACGCTCTCAGAGGAATAGTGCTGAGGGGACCCCCCAGAGGCTCCGCCCAGACTGGAATCCACCCTCAAAGTGTATTTCTGAAAGATACTGCTGCTGAGATGCCAGGGTCTTGGGGAATACCTGTACTCAATATCAATTGCTTCAATTGTGATTTCTTGTTAACATATTGGCATGTGCAACGTGTATAACTCTAATCTGAAGAATGTTCAAATGTGTTTGAATATTTTTGTGTTTACTTTTGTTCTCAATAAAATTCTTCTTTTGAATTTGAAAAAAAAAATATCTGAGGTCGTGGTTCGGGTAGAGGGCCAATGTATTGATTGGACAAGGTGTCGTAATTGTAGGTATTGAAAAAAAAAGATACCGGATACATTTGACTGGATCTCGAGTTCCAGAAAGGTTTTGAGGCTACCATTATTATGAAAAAGCTGGTCCACCGTGTTAATGTGTACCCGTGTCCAAGATGAGGATGTGAAATGGTTGTCCCAACATTTAAGAATATTTATTGGGGCTTGTTCTTTCTGTAAAACTACCCATGAATTGGGGATGATGTATTGGTTCCATAGTTTAAAAAGGTCAAGAAGGGACTATAGTGTCATTAAGGGGGATTGGGCTCCTAAGGTTGAGGCTTTAAGGTGTAAGCTTATCGGACAGGGAGTAAATGAGGTACTCTCTAACAGTGCCCAGGAGATGGAATCATTATTAGACCACAGAGGGAGAGCCTGCTCCAAAAGAATCACCACATTGTATGCATGTAGATTGGGGACTGCCAAACCGCCGTCCTTATAACTATGAAATAGAAGGTTTCTTTTAACTCTTGGTCTTTTACCATTCCAAAATTTGAAGTTTGAAAAAAACCCTTTTGAAGTTTGAAAATGATGTGCGGGGGAAAAGATATATGGGATTGCTCGGGAATGTAGATGAATTTGGGAGAAGCGACATTTTAGGACATTGACTCTCGCTACCCATGGAAGGGGGAGTTTACAAGGTCTTTTTATCTCTGTATCCCAGTCTTTATATAGGAGACCAAAATTCTCTTCCAGGGTATTCATCGGGCAGGTAGTCACTTTAATACCTAGATATTCTACAGATGTAGTCGATTGGGAAAAACCAAATTTATCCAATAGGGGGATTTGAGTGGAGGCGTTGTTAATCGGGAAGATGTAGGATTTAGACTTATTAAGTTTATAAAAGGAGAGTAGGGAGAAAGAGTGTAAGGTTTCCAAAATAGCTGGGATCGAGGAAGAGGGATTGGAAGCTATGAGCATGATGTCATCGGCATAGAGGCTTATTTTATGTATAGTGTGTTGGGTCTGAATACCCGAAATTTGTGGGTTAGTCCTAACTTTTTCAGCTAGTGGCTCAATGCACAGTGCAAATATTAAAGGAGAGAGGGGGCAACCTTGACGTGTGCCATTAGTAAGATCGAAGGGAGTAGAGAGAAAGCCAGAGGTGAGTACAAAGGCTGAAGGAGAGGAGTAGAGGGATAGTATGGCTGAAAGTAGAAATCCTGAGAGCCCAAACTTAAGAAAGTTAATTCCATGTAGCGGCATTTAAAAACTCTATCAAAAGCCTTTTTCGGCATCTAATGAGAGAAAGGCTACATCAGTTTTGTGTGAGCTTGCAATCTGTACAAGGTCAAGTACACGCCTAGTGGCATCTCTTGCCTGTCTACGTGGGACAAAACCAACTTGATCGTGGTGTATAAGGGAAGGAAGAATTAAGTTTAAGCGGGAAACAATTATTTTAGCGTAAATCTTGATATCCGTATTTAAGAATGATATAGGTCTATAATTTACGACGTTGTCTTCGGCCTTACCCGGTTTCGGTATAGTGGTAATAATCGCCTGGAAGAGCTGTTTCGGAGGGTTTGGGGTGGATGCAATATTAGAAAATAGATCATTTCATGTGCGGGGCGGGAAATATCCGAATAGAGATGGTAATATTCATTGAGAGCCCCGTCAGGACCGGGTTTTTTGTTTAATTTGCTAGATCGGATCACTCGTTGAACTTCTGCAGCGGTGAAGGGGGCGTTAAGAGAGGTAAGTTGTGAGTTATTGAGTTTGAGAAGAGTCACGAGGAGAAGAATTCATTGATTTTCTCATCTGTAGGTATATGGAAATTTTCTCCTTGTCGTAAGTTGTATAATTTGGAATAAAATTGAGCAAACTGGTTGGCAATATCAATGGGGTTCTTAATTTTGTCTCCTTTATCAGATGTTATGTATGCAATTTTAGTTTTAGCAATGTTGGTCTTAATTCGTCTCCCTAGCAGCTTAGAAGCTCGATCACCTTGTAGATAGTATTGCCATTTTATCTTGGACAAGTTTCTTTCGTAATCTTGGAGATAAAGTGTTCGTAAGTCATTTTGTAGATTTATAAGCGTTTTTTTACTATCAACGTGGGGTTCACTTTTAGCTCACTATCTACAATTTTAATTTTGTTAGGAGGTTCTAAAGGTTTGATTTGGAATTCTTTTTGGAGCGACTAGCCTTTTTTGGATTAAGACGCCACGTATAAAATGCCTTGTGACACACCACAAGGTCGTCGGAGAGGCAACTAGCCAGCATTTATAGTAAAATAGTCAGTCAACTTATTTCTCAAAAAGTGACATTCTTAGGATATTTGAGTAAACAGTTATTGATTCGCCATAAAATGGGGTCGGGAAAACCCGGAAAGGTGGACTTAAGGGATAAGGTAATTGGGGCATGGTCGGACCAAGTAATGTGGCCAATGGAAGCTGCAGCTACTTGTGGGAGTATGTTTTTATCGATCAAAAAGAAATCAATTCTTGAGTGGACCGAGTGGGGGTGGGAAAAGAAAGTGAAATCTTTTTCGGTGGTATGGAGATATCTCCAAATATCATGGAGATCTTCCTCAAGCAGAAGGGATTTTAGGTCATTGGTAGGTGACGTACGCGGACTTGACCTGTCAGCAGTACTGTCTACCACTGTATTAAAGTCTCCACATATGATAAGGCCGCCTTTTCTAACTTTTTTGGCCTCCAGTATGGTCATTTAATGAAGGAGAATTGCTTATTATTTGGGGCGTACAGAGCTGTAAGAGTTAATGGTTTAGAATTGATCTCACAGGTCAATATTATATATCTACCAGCGGATCTGTGATAGCTCGGTGTAGTTGAAAAGACACCGTGTTTCTAATTAATATAGCAACTCCTGCTTTTTTATTCTGAGAATTCGCCTGAATTATATGAGGGAAGTGTTTGTTATGTAGACGATGGGCATCAGAGGGAAGCAAGTGGGTCTCTTGTAGACAAATCAGATCACAGCCTGACCTAACGACCTCTCCCCACATAAGGGAGCATTTGAAGGGGGAATTTAATCCCTTAACATTATATGATAGTAACTTAACCATTATGACATCGGAGTGGGAAATATTTCAGAGGTGGAAATCTCAGATAAGAAATCTTACATAGTGAGTGGAATATCACATACAAGGGGAGAAGCAAGCTGATAAACCGCCTTACAAATAATAACTCAAACAAGAGAAATAACAACAACAGGTTTTGCATCAAATTATCCCTTAGGAGAAGGGAAGCATCCGGGACAGTCCTGCCTAAATTTTGAGCGGGAAGAAAAGGCTTTAACACAGCAAGTTGACCTCAAAGACAGGAGATCCTTTAAGTCATGTAAATTCGAGAGAGAGAAAAAAAGGAGCAGTTGGTAAATAAAGTGAACATTTATAGGGTTCGTTAACAGGCTAACTTAAGGCGCCAAGTGTGAACGAAGGCGAGATGATTTTATGGACCAAAGGGGAGTAACCATCTCTGGACGTGCTTGTCTTTTCGGTATTGGGCTGGAGTCGGTGGGAGGCAGAAGGTCCCAGTGTCTTAGGGTGGAGTAGATTTCATCCGGTGTATTGCAGGTGACCTGTGTACCGTCTTTGGTAATAAGGAGTTTCATGGGGAATCCCCACCTGTACGGGATTCCTTTGTCCCTGAGAATTTTTGTGTATTGCTGAAACTCCCACCTGCGAAGCATGGTAGCTGCCGAGAGGTCAGGGAACAGCGATATGGATTGGAACCTTTCTGGTAGGGAATCCATTTTGCGCAGTGCCCTGAGGGAGTCTTCTTTAACATGGTAAAAGTGAATTCGGGCAATGGTCTCTCTCGGGACTTGTTGAGGGAGACTGCGTGGTTTGGGGATTCGAGTGGGGTCCTGCGATAATTAAATTTTGGGTTTCCACATTAGGGAGAGTTAGTGCCATTAGATCCGTTAGATATCCGTTAAGCTGATCTGGCAGTACAGATTCCGGGATACCTCTAATACGTACATTGTTACGTCTGGATCGATCTTCGAGGTCTAGGACCTTACTGGAGAGGCGTTGGACTTCTTCCTCTAGAGCATTATTTGCGTCGATAAGGGAGTTATGGAACTCGGCAAACTCTGACATCTTCGTTTCAATATGTTCAGTTCTGGAAGCCAAGAAATAAAATCTTGCTTGAGTCTGATATCATCCCCCTTAAAGTCAGTTTGAAGACTGGTGCGGAACGAGAAAAGAGACGTCCCAAAGGTAAATTTGCTGTTAGAGGTTGAGATTCTTGGTCTTCTGAATGTTCGAGGTCTACAGATTCCGCATGTGAGCAAACAGAAGGAGGGGCTAAAGGGAATTGCAGACTCTTTTTCGATCTTGTTGCATTTTGTGGCATAGAAGAAAAGAAATCCGGAAGTTTGGTGGGATGCGCTTTAGGGTTTTTTTTGGTGGTGCCACCCATAATTTCTGGGATATAGTGGATTGAAAGACTTGGATGAGGGTTTTTTTTTTTGTCTTCTTCTTTGGTTCTGTTTGATACGGAATCTGACTAGTTGGGAGACTTCATAGGAGGAATCTATCTAATTACTATTATAGGCGACAGTATATATAACTGAAACCGTGTGCGGTAGGTTGCAAGTTGTTCAACAGATTCACAAAACCTCTGAGGGGGCTGCTGCAAAACAAGTTATAGCTTGTGCTAAGCTGGTGGAGCTGTCAATATGTAAGTTGCACTACAGCACAGGGCTTTGATGGAAAGCAGTGCTTGTAATGATGACCAATTTGTACACTATCAGTAGATAGTATCCGCTGGAGATAGTCCCAGGAAGTGCAGGGCTGGGGAGACAGTGGTGATTAACTGTTACTATGCCAGATCTGTGCAATATAACACTTTAATTAGAGCAGTGTCCAGAGATTGGATGGTTAATAGCTTCAGTTGACTAGCTTACTAGCTTAGCCTGTTTGCTTTGCTTCGTTAGGGTTGAAGAGGATCCTCAATGGCAAGCCAATGGGTTGTCAGATTATGCTATTAGACCCTTTATGTTAGGGATAGCAGAGGGGACTTTTAATGGCAATTCGATGTCTACTCTGCTTAATTACCTAAATCCCGTTTAATAGGGGCAAAGAAGAGGGCTCTCCGTGGCCAGCTAAGGTGCTAATAGCACAGGGCTCCCCTCAGCAGCCCAGTGTAGATGGCGTCTGCACGCCGGAGCTCGGCTGTTTAGTGAGCGTCGGGCGCCGGTACCTGGAGTCTGGGACGGGCCTTGATAGGCTTCCGGTGTAGCAATCAGGCCCCACGGATGGTTGAGGTAAGCGGAGGACCGGCGGTTACACTCCCGATCAGTCGGCAAGAGGCTGAGGTGGGTCTAGAAGGTATCAGTAGGGAGATTACTTTGTACCTTACAAGGGAGGGAGAGGACGGCTTCGGGGTCTTTCCGCGATAATGGCCGCACTTCAGGCTTCAGGCATGCACGGGCAAGATGGCGCTGCCTGCCTCTGCTGCTCCAGGGGCTGAGGATTTTCACCTCTAACTCTGGCTAGAAAGCTGTCAGCAAGGCGGTTCTGGTACCGTTCTGTAGGTCTTGTCTTGAGGGGTATTAAGAACTGAGTCAAATAGGTCTCTGCTCAAATTACAGGGCTTAGTTGGGCCGGATAACGGAGCTCAAGCCAGGAGATCTCACAATGTGCGTCTGTTCACATCCCCTGCTCAGGCCACGCCCCTCAAGTAGCTTCCTATGAAGCTACGAGGGCATTGCTGGGCCGAGAATGGTGGCTACAGGGTAGCATCAAGAGATGCTACCCTGATGCCTCCTTACACATACAACCACTGGCAGCTCTTCAGCTGCGGGAAGTTGAGCAACCCAAACAGGGTGGGCGGGGGGGCGGGACAAGCCACCCATTAGTGGCAGTGACCCACCCAAATCGGGAGGGTTTGCAACTATGCTCATAAAACAAGTCTGTCAGACTGACTGAGCACAGCACATGTCCAGTGATGCCAGTCAGCATAACCAGAAAGTAACAGAGAGTCTGTCCTACTACCTGTAGGACAGGTTTCTGTTGAGATAGGATCCCAACGGCCATTTTGTTCGTCTATAAAGATTATCCCCTAGACAAACAAGCAGACATTTCTAATTAAAGATACTTAGTAGTTTAGATATTTAGTTTTCTTCATTTCTGGGAGAACCTTTTTTAATTGTTTTTTATTTTTCTGTGTGCGAAGCTATGTAGGGGCTTGATTTTTGCGGGATGAGCTGATGTGGGCACTTTGTTTTTTGTTCCCCAGAAAGTATTTTTCAAATGAGGGGTTTAAAATTTTTTCACGATAAAAACAGGGGGATACTCACTCTGGAAGTTAAAGAGGGCAAAAAATACAGGATGACTGAAAATTGGAATGATCTTATTGTAAAAAGGTACAAGGTGCCGTTTTGGATGGCCGATACGTGTCACCAAGGTTCTTAGCCTCAGTGAAGTAAAACCCGCTTTACCCTTTTCGTATTGGATTGTATGAAAAATTTTTTTTTGGTTCCATTGTATGACGCTGAAGGCAGTCATTGGGCCAGGTTTTATGGGAAATCTAAAAAGGGAGGGGGGGGGGACTTTCACATGTATCCAGGGCCCGGGGTTTTGTTAGGCCTACTTAAGGGAGGAATTTTATGGAATCGAGGGGTGTGGTTCCCCCGTCATTTGTTTGATCTGACTAGGGGGGAAGGTGGAATTGGCTCAGCCGCAATCTGCCGTTTGGCCCATTCCCTGATCTGGGTGAGGACTGAAACCCAAAAATTACAGGGCAAGAATGTGGGCACATGTATGAAACGGTTTTTCTAAAAAATCATTTTTTTCTATGGGGGAAAAAAGTGAGTTTTAGACCCAAAACCCTTTCTTCATGTGGCCCCGTGAGTTTTCCACAAGGATGTGTATTTCTGTTGCAGGGAAGTTAAGCTGTATGTTTTTTTTTCCTGTGTGAAGGGGGCTAAATAAAAACCAAAAGTCTTAAAAATTACCCCAGGACGTTGTTTTGTGCTACCACTGAGTTAAATCCCCACAAGTGGGGGAGGATGCAGGCAAGACTCGCCCTTTTATGTCCTGGGTCAAACCGCAGTACAGAGCCAAGCTAAACCAAC